>SKCR01011706.1:0-229172 GCA_019454045.1 Zanthoxylum bungeanum
TCGTGACGTGTAGGGTATTGGCGTCGCGACGCTGACAAATTGCAAAATTGCCCTTTTTGCCAATTTTCACTGTTTTGCTCCAAATCACCTCCAGAATGTCCTGAAACTTTATTTATCTACAAAATAACACAAAACACATCAAAATATTCACAAAACCCAAGAAAAAATATAAAATATTAGGTTAGATGAATCAGAAATAGTGATATAAATACCATTCATCACACCCACAAACCTAACATTTTGCTAGTCCTCGAGCAAAACATAAAATAAAATAACAAAAATAAAATTTACTAAGCCACTTTCGTAGGGATCACGGTTGCATTTTGTGTATGCAACAAGCCTTTAAACCCCTAGGTGACAAGGAACCCACTTGGATTCGAAATCCAAGCAAACCCCAACCAACGGACGGAACCCCAAGAACCGCGAAATGATTTTGTAGAAACAAAACCCTTCCAAGGCCACAAAGAAGACCCACAAAGAACTTGCCCTTGAGAACCTTTAAGATGAATCCTTGTAGTGTTTTGCTAGCAATGGAGACGCCACTAAGTGTGCCAAACTTAGATAAGTCGATTCAAACTTGAAAAGGGGAATCCCTCCCTTACATTAATTCGGCCATAGCCAAAGCTTTAAGCTTTTGAGTTTACAAAATTCGTTGGTTGCCTCAAATGAAGAAGAAAGTAAGCTTAAATAGTGTTACAAAAAGAAACCCTAAAGGCAAAAAGACAATAATGCCCATAAAAACGAAATTACATAAATATCAAGTCTTTAAGTCCTTAAATGCCTAGAAAGCTTTATTCTAAACTGATTTGGGCCAAGTGAAATAGTTTTGGGCCCTTTCCATCGAAGCCCACATGCATCTCTATTTGTTTGTTGCAGTCGGCCATAAAACTCTGAACTAATCCCGCCATTGCTTCTCTGAGTCTTTTGGTCCTCTGCCTCGTAATTGGCCCTTCTGGTACTTGTAATGCGTCGTTTGGTTTGTTGTCGGCCTGGATCATGTCATCCCCTCCCTCTTGAAAAGGATTCGACCTCGAATCTGTACCTGCATCAAAAGGAGTTAAGTCAGAAACATTAAATGTAGCAGACACATTGTACTTACCTTGTAAATCCAGCTTGTATGCATTGTCATTAATCCGTTCCAAAACTTGAAATGGACCATCCCCTCTCGGTTGTAGCTTAGATTTACGTTGTTCAGGAAATCTCTCCTTGCGCATGTGTACCCAAACCCAATCTCCAGGCTGAAATACCACACGCTTTCTTCCCTTATTAGCATGAGAAGCATATTGCTCATTCTTTCGTTGTATTTGCTCTCTTGCTTTCTCATGTATGTGCTTCACCAAATCGGTTTTCCTTTTTCCATCTAACCCCACATGCTCATCAACAGGCAAAGGTAACAAATCCAATGGAGTTAGTGGCTGAAAACCATAAACAATTTCAAAAGGTGAAAAAGATGTAGAAGAATGAATGCTACGATTATATGCAAACTCAATAAATGGCAAACAATCTTCCCAACTCTTCAAATTCTTTCCAACTATAGTGCGTAATAATTGAGATAAAGTCCTATTAACTACCTCTGTTTGTCCATCAGTCTGTGGATGACATGTGGTAGAATACAATAGTTTGGTGCCTAGTTTAGCCCACAACACCTTCCAAAAATGGCTAAGGAACTTAACATCTCTATCTGATACAATACTCCTAGGTATACCATGGAGTCGCACTATGTCTCTGAAAAATAAATCTGCAATGTTTGTAGCATCATCGGTTTTATGACATGCAATGAAATGAGCCATTTTACTAAACCTATCAACTACAACAAAGATTGAATCTCTACCCCTCTTTGTCCTAGGCAAACCTATCACAAAATCCATCGATATATCAACCCAAGGTTCACTAGGTACAGGCAAAGGAGTATACAAACCATGTGGCATTAATTTAGATTTAGCATGCTTACATGTTAGACACTTATCACAAATACGCTCAACATCACGTTTCATTTTAGGCCAATAAAAGTGCTCATGTAAAATAGCTAAAGTCTTAGTAATCCCAAAATGCCCCATCAAACCTCCCCCATGCGCTTCCTTCACAAGCAACTCACGCATACTACAAGCAGGAACACACAACCTGTTCGCTTTAAATAAGAATCCGTCATGAATGTAAAACTTTCCAAAAGATGACTTTGCACAAGTAGCAAAAATCTCACCAAAATCAGAATCACACTCATATAATTCCTTAATCAAATCAAATCCCAACATCCGTGCATGCATTGAAGTAAGTAAAACATACCTGCGAGATAATGCATCGGCCACTATGTTTTCTTTACCTTGCTTGTAGCGTATAACATATGGAAATGACTCAACGAATTCCATCCACTTTGCGTGTCGCTTATTTAGCTTACCTTGACCCTTCAGGTGTTTTAATGATTCATGGTCGGTGTGGATCACGAACTCTTTAGGCCACAAGTAGTGCTGCCATGTCTCAAGTGCTCTCACAAGCGCATATAACTCTTTGTCATACGTGGGGTACCTCAAAGCTGCTCCATTCAGCTTCTCACTAAAATAGGCTATTGGCCGCTTTTCTTGCATGAGAACTGCTCCAATACCTAACCCTGATGCGTCGCACTCAATCTCAAATGTCTTCTCGAAGTTGGGTAGTGCTAAAATGGGTGCACTGCATAACTTCGCTTTAAGGTCCTGGAATGCTCGCTCTTGCGCCTCGCCCCATTGAAAACCAACTGTCTTTTTTACTACCTCAGTCAATGGCGCGGCAATGCTACTGAAGTCCTTGACAAATCTCATATAGAAGCTCGCTAACCCATGAAAGCTTCGGACTTCTGTCACTGTAGTTGGTGTAGGCCATTCCTGAATTGCCTTTACCTTCTCCACATCTACCTCGATGCCATCTGCACTCACAACAAAGCCAAGAAAAACAATTCTATCCATGCAAAATGTGCATTTGTCAGAGTTAGCATACAATTGTTCTTTTCGTAAAACATCAAGTACATGCTCCAAATGCATTACATGCTCATCTACTGTTTTACTATAAACTAAGATGTCATCAAAGTAAACCACAACAAACTTACCTAAAAATGCACGCATAACATGATTCATCAATCTCATAAATGTGCTAGGTGCGTTTGAGAGACCAAATGGCATAACTAACCATTCATACAAGCCATACTTAGTCTTAAATGCAGTTTTCCACTCATCTCCATCTCTCATGCGAATTTGATGGTATCCACTCTTTAAATCAATCTTACTAAAAATTTTGGAACCATGCAATTCATCCAACATGTCATCTAGCCTAGGAATGGGGTGACGATACTTTACCATAATATTGTTGATAGCTCGGCAGTCAACGCACATACGCCACGTCCCATCTTTCTTAGGAACTAGAAGCACTGGTACTGCACAAGGACTCATGCTTTCCCTTACATACCCCTTGTCCATCAACTCCCGTACTTGCCTTTGTAGCTCCTTTGTCTCCTCGGGATTGCTCCTATAAGCCGGTCTGTTAGGAATGACTGCTCCAGGTATGAAGTCAATCTGGTGTTCAATACCTCTAATGGGTGGAAGCCCACTAGGTATGTCCTCTGTCAGTACGTCACTGTAATCCTGCAAAAGAGATGAAATAGACACAGGAAGCAAATGGTCAGAGTTAGTAAAATAAATATGAGGCTCCTTATAGACTAACAATAACATGAGCTTGCTAGCCTTGAACGCTTTCCTTGCTTCACCCTCACCCATGTAGAAACTCTTTTTAACTCTCTCTTTTGTTTCCCCCTTACGTTCACTCACACTCCCCTTGGAAACTCCCACGGCCTTGGCCTTATTTTTCTCACCAGATACACCACTCTCACTAGTCTCACCCAAGGTGGTGTTTCCCCCTTCGCTCTCTCTTTGTCACGCTCAAGTTGCAACTTAACCTGATCTTCATGGACTTGTGCAGGTGTAAGTGGGTACAATGTAATGGGTTTTCCCTTATGCTGGAAAGAGTACTTGTTCTTGAACCCATCATGAATAACCTTCTTATCAAACTGCCACGGCCTGCCCAAAAGAATATGTCCTGCATGCATCGGTATCACATCACATAGGACATCATCTGTGTATGGCCCAATGGTAAAGCTCAACAGTACCTGCTTTGTCACACTTATCTCCCCACAATCATTTAACCACTGCAACTTGTAAGGCTTCGGGTGTCTCAAGCAACTCAACCCCAATCGCTCAATCAAAGCCGTGCTAGCAACATTAGTACAACTGCCCCCATCTATGATCATACTACACCCCTTGCCATTCACACGGCACCTAGTATGGAATATGTTCTCCCTCTGCTGCACACGCTCATCCTCTACAACAAGTGCACTCAAAGCATGCTTGACAACTAAGGATAAGTTATCCAGCGGGTATGCAGCTCCCTCATGGTCACTAGCATCCTCCAACTCTGGCATCTCCTCCTCAACCTCACTATCGGTAGAGTACACCTCTCCACTCTTTTTATCAATCACTAAGGTACGCCTATTGGGACATTGTGAAGCATAGTGTCCCATGCCCAAACACTTAAAACACTTGACATCTTTAGTTCTAGCAGCTGCGCCCTCAGGTTTTGGTCTAGTTTTGCTCGGTTCCGTAGCCTCTTTACCCTTGGCACTAGGTTTGGCCCTAGGCTTATTAAAGCCTCCACTGAATTCGCCTCTAGGCTTGTCAAAGCCTCCACTGAATTCGCCTCTAGGCTTGTCAAAGCCTCCATCTCGCTTCTCATTCGGAA
This sequence comes from Zanthoxylum bungeanum, assembly GCA_019454045.1. NCBI lineage: Eukaryota > Viridiplantae > Streptophyta > Magnoliopsida > Sapindales > Rutaceae > Zanthoxylum > Zanthoxylum bungeanum. The sequence continues at coordinate 4,762 of SKCR01011706.1, forward strand.
CCCATTTCCCTTTCCATGCAGAAGTAGCCTGAGTACCAAATCTGGATGTTGACTTTTTCTTGAGTTGCCTTTCTATCTTGATAGCCATGTGAAGCATATCCTCCAAATCAACATAATGATGCAACTCCACCATGTTTGCAATCTCTCTATTCAAGCCCCCTAGAAACCGTGCCATAGTAGCTTCTGCATCCTCAACTACATTTGCCCTGATCATGGCAACTTCCATCTCTGTGTAATAGTCCTCAACACTTTTGGTCCCCTGATACAGATGTTGTAGTTTTTGATACAACTCCCTATAGTAATGGCTGGGTATAAATCTCTTTCTCATGAGACCCCTAAGTTCTGCCCATGTCTGAACCGGTCTCTCATAGTTTCTCCTCCGAGTAGAGACAAGCTGATCCCACCAAATCATAGCATAATCGGTAAACTCAATTGCTGCTAGACTGATCTTCTTCTCGTCTGAGTAGTGATGACAGTTAAAAATCAATTCTATTTTCTTTTCCCATTCTAAATAAGCTTCAGGATCATTCTTGCCTTGGAAAGTTGGTATCTTGATCTTGATGCTACCTAGATCACCATCTACATCTCCTCGCCTACCATATCCTCTCCGATCATAATCCCCTCTTCTGGCATCAAATGCACCTCTATCATCAAACCGTCTATCCCTCCTATCATTCCTCCTATCAAACCTCCTATTAGGCCTCCTATCATGCCCAGGCTGAAATCTCTCCTCCACATCATCAAAACCATCAGAATCATCAAACTCATTTTCAGCTTCCTCTTCATCTGGTGGTACATACTGTGGTGGTACACGGTGAGGTGGCGCATTGTGAGGTGGTGGCACATTCTGAGGTGGTGGTACTCTGGGACCGCTACCAGTTTGAATACTCTCTACACTCTTGGACAATCTCTCCAAAGCAGTATTCATATTCTCCATCATATCTGTAAATTTCCTATCCAATGCCTCAAGCTTTTCATCAGTAGTTAGACCTGCCATCTCAACACTAAACAAACAGATTAGAAATAACAAGAAAGTAAAACAAATATCTAAATCCTCACACTCTCACGTGTTTACACTCGAATGATATCACTCCACTCGTGTTTGCACTCTATTGGCTTTTACCCGATATTGTGCTCACAATCACTGCCTTTTACCACTCTTGAGTTCGTCCTCAATTCAAATGTGAATCACACTCTATCCAAGAATACAAACCAAATGTAGTCCTCAAGCCAGCATGAAACACAAAGGTCTAATAATAATATATAGGACAGGTGGAAACAAAATACGAACAGGAATAGCAACGACGAAGACTCAATCAATAATACTTAAACTAGAGTATTAGAAATAAGGAGTAAAAAATTAGCACAATGGAAAAAAAATAAGCATGCAAATTCGCGGTCGTATGCAATTTCGGTAGAAAATTTGGCACCGCTATAGAAATTTTGATGGAATACCCTCCACGGGCACCTAAATGATAATATGGAACAAACTAAATTCAACCAAAAAAATTTCACTTTTTTTACTTTTTTTTTTTTTTTGCTCAAGTGATCACTATCACTCAAGTCCCTTTTTCTTTTCTCTTTTTTTTTTTTTTTTTGATAACGTCAGATGCTAAATGTGGTTCTGATTTCAGAGGTTGATTTAGGTTCTGATTTCAGAGGCTGGTTTTCAAAGCCTGATTTCAGAGTCTGATGATGGTCTGAATCTAAGGTCTGAATTCAGAGGCTGCTGGTCAGTGTCTGATTTCAGAGTCGAATAAGGGTCTGATTTCAGGGTCTGAATTCAGAGGCTAATTTTCAGAGGTTACTGGTCAGAGTCTGATTTCAGGGTCTGATTTTCAGAGGCTACTGGTCTGGGTCTGATTTCAGAGGCTACTGGTCTGGGTCTGATTTCATAGGTTAAGTTTCAGGGTCTGATCTCAGAGTCTGATTCAATGGTTAAGTTTCAAGGTCTGAACTCAGAGTCTGATTCAATGGTTAAGTTTCAAGGTTTGAACTCAGAGTCTGATTTCAGAGGCAGATTTCAAAGGTTACGTTTTAGGTCTGATTTCAGAAGCTAAGATTTCAGGGTCTGATTTCAGACTTCACTTAGTTTCTCAGGGTCTGATTTCACACTTCACTAGGGTTTAGAGACAAAACACACAGCCGCCAAGAACATGCTTATTTCTTAAACATATGCTAAAGAACAAAATGACTATGACGAACTGATATGAAGAACAGAACAGAAGCCCAGAACTGGAAAAGTGATGAAGATGAACTGATATGCAACTGGAATGAACTGATATACAGAGCACACCAATAACAGATCCAGAAATAAACAAAACAAAAAACAGAATCAAGAACCAACAAGGACTGAAACGAAAATAACAAAGAACAAACACACCAAAAACAGATCCAGAAATAAACAAAACAAAAAACAGAAACAAGATCCAACAAGAACTGAAACGAAAATAACAAAGAACAAGAGAAAAACAGAATCAAACAAAAGGAAAGATAGAAAAATCAGACCTTGGAACCCTGAGCTCTAGATACCAAATGACAAGAACCCACTTGGATTCGAAATCCAAGCAAACCCCAACCAACGGACGGAACCCCAAGAACCGCGAAATGATTTTGTAGAAACAAAACCCTTCCAAGGCCACAAAGAAGACCCATAAAGAACTTGCCCTTGAGAACCTTTAAGATGAATCCTTGTAGTGTTTTACTAGCAATGGAGACGCCACTAAGTGTGCCAAACTTAGATAAGTCGATTCAAACTTGAAAAGGGGAATCCCTCCCTTACATTAATTCAGCCATAGCCAAAGCTTTAAGCTTTTGAGTTTACAAAATTCGTTGGTTGCCTCAAATGAAGAAGAAAGTAAGCTTAAATAGTGTTACAAAAAGAAACCCTAAAGGCAAAAAGACAATAATGCCCATAAAAACGAAATTACACAAATATCAAGTCTTTAAGTCCTTAAATGCCTAGAAAGCTTTATTCTAAACTGATTTGGGCCAAGTGAAATGGTTTTGGGCCCTTTCCATCGAAGCCCACATGCATCTCTATTTGTTTGTTGCAGTCGGCCATAAAACTCTGAACTAATCCCGCCATTGCTTCTCTGAGTCTTTTGGTCCTCTGCCTCGTAATTGGCCCTTCTGGTACTTGTAATGCGTCCTTTGGTTTGTTGTCGGCCTGGATCATGTCACTAGGTGTCCCTAGTGGACGAGTTGTAGTCTTGTGAGGGTTTACAGCAATGATACCCACAAACATTTTATAAAAGTAAAAAGAAAGTAAAACTAATGCACACAAAAGCAAAAAGAAAAGCGAAAAGAGAATAAAGAAGTTACTGACTAATCAGGTGAAATTTCTACTCCAAGTTACTAAGTGTTTTGTTTCTTTCTAAATTTTCGAATAAGTAAATTCTCCGATTATTTTTACCATTCTCCATATACACAGCCAATATAATATTAAACAACTCATTTTTGCTCACAACAGTCATAAGTGCAGTTGATAAGAGAGTAATATTTTTGTCCTAAAGTTCTATCAGATTTCACACCTTTTTCCAGCAATGGAATAATTTTTCGGAATTTTCAGATTTTTTCTTTGATTTTTTCTATATTTTTTATTTATATACAATATCTTCCATCTATGTAATGAGTGTTGGGTCGGTGGCTCCCAAACCAGTCGGCTTTAGGGCACCAGGTGTTAAGACACCCCTACAGACTTAATTACTCAGACTTCAGATATATATATTTTTGCAGCATCTTTGATCCATGTAGCGAGATTTGGGCCAGTGACTCCCAAACCAGTTGGTTTTAGGGCACTAGGTGTTAAAACACTCTTACAGACTTAATAACTCGGATCTCAAACGTTTTTTTTTACTCCATTGCTTTTTGAGATGCTTCCTCCAATTAAACTAGAGCACTGAATATTACAAACTTTTCAATTTTAGCTCATGTCCGTATGTTTCTATGTATGTTGATAATACCTGCCAACTGAGCAAATGAAGATCCATTTTAGTCAATTTTATGGAGAATTCACAAATTAAATAATTCAAAAGGAAATAAACAAAAATTAACTTGTTTCGAAATAGGTTTGAGATATGTCTCAGGAGTGAAAACTCCTTACTCAGCTATCTCTCACCAATTTCACCCTTTTAGTCAAAATAAAAACACAAAAACGCAAAATATTTTTTGTAATTTTTGAAAAATTTTCAATTTTTTTGTATTTTTCGAAAAATTAGGGACTAAAAATAAAAATAACACACAAACTAAAAACAAGGTACTGATCAACTAATTCCCTCCCCCAAACCTAAATGAGACATTGTCCCTAATGTCTTAAACAGTGGAAGAAGAGTTTAGAAGATAATACCTGGTTAGCTGAAATTTTACAGGAAAATTACCGATTAAGATCTATGTCCAATTTACGCTTCTTACCACGATTGTTATTTGACCATTTTTTTTGGCAAAACCAAGTCTTTCGACAGATAAATCCACTGGGACTCGTCTCAAGAGCTGACTCCTTAATCGGTTGTCTCTTCTGGATTGACTTTACATCTTCGTGATTTTGTCAAATTTTTATTTTATGAAAATCCCACTTGCACTGGCTTGCTTTGTCCTGAAAAATTCCGTTTTTATTTTTCCTGCAAAACTAACACACAAAATTAAAAAGTTCACACAAAATATGAAAACAAGTTACAACAAATTGCATGGCTTACCTCCCTGCTAGCGCTAAATTTTTCGTCTTCAGCCAGACGTGACTGAAATCTATATGTCAATGAGGTTTCAGCATTGTTTTGGATGTCCGATTAAAGACAATCTCGTGAGCGTTGCTTTTGAAGGGTCTCTTCCAACGGTAAAGTGGCAAAAAGAATTTTGTCCCATTCAGTGCTTGTGCCACCTTTTTGATCTTTGTTGCTACAGTGGTTCCCGAAAAGAAAGAAAGAAAATCAGGAGGTCTCGTATGGTGCTTGACTTGGAATGGAAGTTCCATTCTGTCAAGCTTCTGGGTGATATCTTTGATTTGTACTCCCCAAAACAATGATGTTTCTTCTGAATGCTTTGGATCTTTAATAAGTTCAGACATTTGCTCCTCCATTTGCTCTGTTTCTTGCTCCACCTTTTCTTCATAGATGTATTTGAAAATTTCCATATTCAGCTCTTCATCTGTCATCTGTGAAATACATGCTTCATAAGTATCTGTATGAGGATGTAAAGATGTTTCTGACATTAGGTCTTCATCCTCTGATACGACTGTAATGGATGGTTCAGGTAGATCTTCATCAAACATCATGGTAAAGCATGCTCCAAGATCTTCATTTTGAGGATTAAAAGTTTGATCCTCCGTTGTTGGTGCAGTTGGTACAAACAGCTCAGCTTCTTCATCTTCGTCAGAGTTAGAATAATAAAAATCAAATCGAGACTTTTCTGGTTCGGGTTCCTGAACTGATACCTCTGATTCTTGATTCTGCTCAACCTTCTCTTCTGCTAAAGTTTCATCGTGAAATGCTTGGTACTCGAAGGCTTCATCTAAAATGGTCATTGAGGTATGTAGCTCTTGTTTTCTATTAATTGTCTAATCTGTTCAGTCATTCTCTGAATGGATTCTGCTTGACTCTGAAATTGTGCATCAATTTGAGCTTCCCGTTCCTTGAACCAATCTTTTAGCATGTGAAGTATCTGATCTTCCTCTGATGGTTCTGGTTGTTGATAAAGATCGTAGGTGGATGGTGGATAAGATGGAAAATGTGATGTCTCTTCGTACCTTGAATGATTCCAATAATTCTGCCACTCTGAAATATATATACATTGATCGCTCATGTGGTTACCATCACATATAACACATCTCCCCATCTCGTTCTGATGAGCAAATGTAGTATTGCTTGGTTCTGGAATCCAGTGATAGTTGTTGGGCTGTACAACAGGCCTCAGAAAACGGACTGTTGCTCCCAGATTTGGGGTGTATCTTTTAGTAAAGCTCGTGATCTCTCAATCTCCCTATAATGTTGCATTTTTCAATCACCTGACAACAATAGAAAGAAATAAAATTACAGATAAAAATAAAGAAAATTATATACAAGTAAATTAGATAGCTTCAAAATTAATAACTCAAGAAAAATAAGTCCCCGGCAACGACGCCAAAAACTTGACCGGCCTAAACACACATGTATAACGCAAGCGCACATATCGTTCAAGTTGTATAAAAATATCGATCCCACGAGGACTTAATTCCTACTGTTGTTATTAATTATTGAATCTATTTATTTACAGGTATCTAATTATAGGGAGATATGAATTGATTGCTTTTGGTTGGTTGAATGTGGTTTTGCAAAATAAAATAAAAACAGACTCAAAAGAAAATACTAAGGAAAATAAAAGAAAAGACTCGAGGATATAGGGTCGTGACTCCACACAATATTATTATAAAGATGAATTGATTCTCTTATCTACGTGTAATAAATCAATTTGCTAACCTGGAACACGAAAATATGCAAAAGCCTCTGTCGATGGTCAGACGCAAATACCCAGTATAACCCAATTGAACCATATGTCTATGTCAACCCAATTACCTGGATTCATTAAGATTAAGTTCCAATTGTGGCTACCCCCGCCCGACAAGTATATGTCTATCCTGTAAGGAAATCTATTAAAGGGTTATCTATCCTCAAGGAAGATCGTGGGCTATTGAATCTAAGGCTGAAACCTAAAATCCCTATGTCTAGTTCATTTTAAGTTTACCACATCAATCTTATTGGTGATCAGACAACAAGAAGCATTAAGCTTAAGACTCAATAAACAAACTAAAGAATTACCCAATAAATAATTAAATCAAATATTAAACCTAGTAATATTATGTTTCACCACTTCCCTAGAATAAAATAAAATGCTGGGGGTTAGAGGATCCACATTTAATATTTCTTATCTAGGAATCTCACTTATTATAATATATAAATTATTTTCTTTTCTGCTTTCTCAGGAATTAATAATTTTAAACAATTAAAACTAGCCATATAGGCGGTAATCCATTTAGTCCAACAACACCAGCCATATAGGCGGTAATTATCTGTCACATAAAGACCAGCAATATAGGCGGTAAAGTAATTTATATTTAACCCGACTATATAGGCGGTAATAAAGTCTGACATTAATTAATCCGGTTAAATTATAATTTATAAATTATAATTAAGTGAGATTTACCTAGATAATTATATTAAAGGTTCCACGCGGGTTGACCACGCTTGTTCTGTCGGCAGAATCTGGTGATGACACGTGTCACGCGGTGAAGGTGGTGCAATGAGAAGACGACACGTGGCAGATGGTGATTGGCTGAGCTTTTGGTCCAATAAAAAGTTGACACGTGGCACGCGCTTAGGATCGGTCAAATGAGAGGTCGACACGTGGCAACATGTGATTTATCCAATATTCGGTCCAATGAGAGATTGACACGTGGCACGCGCTTGCTTTGGTCCAATGAGATTTCGACACATGGCAGTCGACGCATTTTAGCAGATCTTCTGTGATGATGACACGGGCACGACGCTTGTTAGCAAGGTCGGCGCACGTTAGCAAGTCTAATTTCCCAGATTCTGACATGTGTCCCTCAGCGCACGTTAGCATGGCTAGCGCACTTTAGGCGTCGCGACGTGTAGGGACTTGGCGTCGCGACGCTGACAAATTACAAAATTGCCCTTTTTGCCAATTTTCATTGTTTTGCTCCAAATCACCTCCAGAATGTCCTGAAACTTTATTTATCTACAAAATAACACAAAACACATCAAAATGTTCACAAAACCCAAGAAACTATACAAAATATTAGGTTAGATGAGTGAGAAATAGTGATATAAATACCATTCATCACACCCACAAACCTAATATTTTGTTAGTCCTCGAGCAAAACATAAAATAAAATAACAAAAATAAAATTAACTAAGCCACTTTCGTAGGGTTCACGGTTGCATTTAGTGTATGCAACAAGCCTTTCAACCCCTAGGTGTCCCTAGTGGACGAGTTGTAGTCTCATGAGGGTTTACAACAATGATACCCACAAACATTTTATAAAAGTAAAAAGAAAGTAAAACTAATGCACACAAAAGAAAAAAGACAAGCGAAAAGAGAATAAAGAAGTTACTGACTAATCAGGTGAAATTTCTACTCCAAGTTACTAATTGTTTTGTTTCTTTCTAAATTATCGAATAAGTAAATTCTCTGATTATTTTTACCATTCTCCATATACACAACCAATATAATATTAAACAACTCATTTTTGCCCACAACAGTCATAAGTGCAGTTGATAAGAGAGTAATATTTTTGTCCTAAAGTTCTATCAGATTTCACACATTTTCGCAGCAATGGAATAATTTTTCGGATTTTTCAGATTTTTTCTTTGATTTTTTCTCTATTTTTTATTTATATACAATATCTTCCATCTATGTAACGAGTGTTGGGTCGGTGGCTCCCAAACCAGTTGGCTTTAGGGCACTAGGTGTTAAGACACCCCTACAGACTTAATTACTCAGACTTCAGATATATATATTTTTGCAGCATCTTTGATCCATGTAGGGAGCTTTGGGCCAGTGACTCCCAAACCAGTTGGTTTTAGGGCACTAGGTGTTAAAACACCCTTACAGACTTAATAACTCGGATCTCGAATGTTTTTTTTACTCTATTGCTTTTTGAGATGCTTCCTCCAATTAAACTAGAGCACTGAATATTACAAACTTTTCAATTTTAGCTCATGTCCGTATGTTTCTATGTATGTTGATAATACCTACCAATTGAGCAAATGAAGATCCATTTTAGTCAATTTTATGGAGAATTCACAAATTAAATAATTCAAAAGGAAATAAATAAAAATTAACTTGTTTCGAAATAGGTTTGAGATACGTCTCAGGAGTGAAAACTCCTTACTTCGCTATCTCTCGCCAATTTCACCCTTTTAGTCAAAATAAAAACACAAAAACGCAAAATATTTTTTGTAATTTTTGAAAAATTTTCAATTTTTTTGTATTTTTCGAAAAATTAGGGACTAAAAATAAAAATAACACACAAACTAAAAATAAGGTACTGATCAACTAATTCCCTCCCCCAAACCTAAATGAGATATTGTCCCTAATGTCTTAAACAGTGGAAGAAGAGTTTAGAAGATAATACCTGGTTAACTGAAATTTTACAGGAAAATTACCGATTAAGATCTATGTCTAATTTACGCTTCTTACCACGATTGTTATTTGACCAAATTTTTTTTTTGGCAAAACCATGTCTTTCGACAGATAAATCCACCGGGACTCGTCTCAAGAGCTGACTCCTTACTCGGTCGTCTCTTCTGGATTGACTTTACATCTTCGTGATTTTGTGAAATTTTTATTTTATGAAAATCCCACTTGCACTGGCTTGCTTTGTCCTGAAAAATTCCGTTTTTATTTTTCCTGCAAAACTAACACACAAAATTAAAAAGTTCACACAAAATATGAAAACAAATTACAACAAATTGCATGGGTTGCCTCCCTGCTAGCGCTAAATTTTTCATCTTCAGCCAGACGTGACTGAAATCTATATGTTAATGAGGTTTCAGCGTTGTTTTGGATGTCCGATTAAAGACAATCCCGTGAGCGTTGCTTTTGAAGGGTCTCTTCCAACGGTAAAGTGGCAAAAAGAATTTTGTCCCATTCAGTGCTTGTGCCACCATTTTGATCTTTGTTGCTCCAGTGGTTCCTGAAAATAAATAAAGAAAATCATGAGGTCTCGTATGGTGCTTGACTTGGAATGGAAGTTCTATTCTGTCAAGCTTCTGGGTGATATCTTTGATTTGTACTCCCCAAAACAATGATGTTTCTTCTGAATGCTCTGGATCTTTAATAAGTTCAGACATTTGCTCCTCCATTTGCTCTGTTTCTTGCTCCACCTTTTCTTCACAGATGTATTTGAAAATTTCCATATTCAGCTCTTCATCTGTCATCTGTGAAATACATGCTCCATAAGTATCTGTATGAGGATGTAAAGATGTTTCTGACATTAGGTCTTCATCCTCTAATACGACTGTAATGGATGGTTCATGTAGATCTTCATCAAACATCATGGTAAAGCATGCTCCAAGATCTTCATTTTGAGGATTAAAAGTTTGATCCTCCGTTGTTGGTGCAGTTGGTACAAACAGCTCAGCTTCTTCATCTTCGTCAGAGTTAGAATAATAAAAATCAAATCGAGACTTTTCCGGTTCGGGTTCCTGAATTGATACCTCTGATTCTTGATCATGCTCAACCTTCTCTTCTGCTAAAGTGTCATCGTGAAATGCTTGGTACTCGAAGGCTTCATCTAAAAATGGTCCTTGAGGTATGTAGCTCTGGTTTTCTGTTAATTGTCTCATCTGTTCAGTCATTCTCTGAATGGATTCTGCTTGACTCTGAAATTGTGCATCAATTTGAGCTTCCCGTTCCTTGAACCAATCTTTGAGCATGTGAAGTATCTGATCTTCCTCTGATGGTTGTGGTTGTTGATAAAATCGTAGGTGGATGGTGGATAAGATGGAAAATGTGATGTCTCTTCGTACCTTGAATGATTCCAATAACTCTGCCACTCTGAAATATATATACATTGATCGCTCGGGTGGTTACCATCACATATAACACATCTCCCCATCTCGTTCTGATGAGAAAATATAGTATTGCTTGGTTCTGGCATCCAATGATAGTTGTTGGGCTGTACAACAGGCCTCAGAAAACCGGACTGTTGCTCCCAGATTTGGGGTGTGTCTTCTAGTAAAGCTCGTGATCTCTCAATCTCCCAATAATGTTCCATTTTTCAATCACCTGACAACAAAAGAAAGAAATAAAAATTACAGATAAAAATAAAGAAAATTATATACAAGTAAATTAGATAGCTTCAAAATTAATAACTCAAGAAAAATAAGTCCCCGGCAACGGCGCCAAAAACTTGACCAGCGTAAACACACACGTATAACGCAAGCGCACATATCGTTCAAGTAATATAAAAATATCGATCCCACGAGGACTTAATTCCAACTGTTTTTATTAATTATTGAATCTATTTATTTACAAGTATCTAATTATAGGGAGAAAAGAATTGATTGCTTTTGGTTGGTTGAATGTGGTTTTGCAAAATAAAATAAAAAAAGACTCAAAAGAAAATACTAAGGAAAATAAAAGAAAAGACTCGAGCATATAGGGTCGTGACACCACAAAATATTATTATAAAGATGAATTGATTCTCTTATCTATGTGTAATAAATCAATTTGCTAACCTGGAACACGAAAATATGCAAAAGCCTCTGTCGATGGTCAGACACAAATACCCAGTATAACCCAATTGAACCATATGTCTATGTCAATCAAATTACCTGGATTCATTAAGATTAAGTTCCAATTGTGGAAACCCCCGCCCGACATGTATATGTATATCCTGCAAGGAAATCTATTAAATGGTTATCTATCCTCAAGGAAGATCGTGGGCTATTGAATCTAAGGCTGAAACCTAAAATCCCTATGTCTAGTTCATTTTAAGTTTACCACATCAATCTTATTGGTGATCAGACAACAAGAAGCATTAAGCTTAAGACTCAATAAACAAACTAAAGAATTACCCAATAAATAATTAAATCAAATATTAAACCTAGTAATATTGTGTTTCATCACTTCTCTAGAATAAAATAAAATGCTGGGGGTTAGAGGATCCACATTTAATATTTCTTATCTAGGAATCTCACTTATTATAATATATAAATTATTTTCTTTTCTGCTTTCTCAGGAATTAATAATTTTAAACAATTAAAACCAGCCATATAGGCGGTAATCCATTTAGTCCAACAACACCAGCCAGATAGGCGGTAATTATCTGTCACATAAAGACCAGCCATATAGGCGGTACATTAATTTATATTTAACCCGACCATATAGGCGGTAATAAAGTCTGACATTAGTTAATCCGGTTAAATTATAATTTATTAATTATAATTAAGTGAGATTTAGCTAGATAATTATATTAAAGGTTTCACCTTTTACCCCAGCAAAAATTTAACTACAAAACATAAAAGAAAATAGAAGAAGAATAAGAACTATTACTATTACTGAAAATTAAAATACATAATTAAAAATATTATTTATATATACAAAACTAGAAGCAATCCTCTAAAAACAGGGAAAAGCTCCCAAGGAAAGCACACCAAATGAAGTGGTGAAGGCCTGAATTTATAGGCATTTTCTGGAACTGGCGTCGCGACGCATAGGGTATTGGCGTCACGACGCCAGCACACGGCTTTGGTCCATGCGGGTTGACCACGCGTGTTCTGTCGGCAGAATCTGGTGATGACACGTGTCACGCGGTGAAGGTGGTGCAATGAGAAGACGACACGTGGCAGATGGTGATTGGTTGAGCTTTCGGTCCAATAAAAAATTGACACGTGGCACGCGCTTAGGATCGGTCAAATGAGAGGTCGACACGTGGAAACATGTGATTTATCCAATATTCGGTCCAATGAGAGATTGACACGTGGTATGCGCTTGCTTTGGTCCAATGAGATTTCGACACGTGGCAGCCGACGCATTTTAGCAGATCTTCTGTGATGATGACACGTGGCACGGCGCATGTTAGCAAGGTCGGCGCACGTTAGCAAGTCTAATTTCTCAGATTCTGACACGTGTCCCTCGACGCACGTTAGCATGGCCAGCGCACTTTAGGCGTCGCGACGTGTAGGGTCTTGGCGTCGCGACGCTGACAAATTACAAAGTTCCCTTTTTTGCCAATTTTCACTGTTTTGCTCCAAATCACCTCCAGAATGTCCTGAAACTTTATTTATCTACAAAATAACACAAAACACATCAAAATGTTCAAAAAACCCGAGAAACTATACAAAATATTAGGTTAGATGAGTGAGAAATAGTGATATAAATACCATTCATCACACCCCCAAACCTAATATTTTGCTAGTCCTCGAGCAAAACATAAAATAAAATAACAAAAATAAAATTAACTAAGCCACTTTCGTAGGGATCACGGTTGCATTTAACGTCTGCAACAAGCCTTTAAACCCCGAGGTGTCCCTAATGGACGAGTTGTAGTCTCGTGAGGGTTTACAGCAATGATACCCACAAAAATATTATAAAAGTAAAAAGAAAGTAATACTAATGCACACAAAAGCAAAAAGACTAGCGAAAAGAGAATAAAGAAGTTACTGACTAATCAGGTGAAATTTCTACTCCAAGTTACTAATTGTTTTGTTTCTTTCTAAATTATCGAATAAGTAAATTCTCCGATTATTTTTACCATTCTCCATATACACAGCCAATATAATATTAAACAACTCATTTTTTCCCACAACAGTCATAAGTGCAGTTGATAAGAGAGTAATATTTTTGTCCTAAAGTTCTATCAGATTTCACACCTTCTTGCAGCAATGGAATAATTTTTTGGATTTTTCAGATTTTTTCTTTGATTTTTTCTCTATTTTTTATTTATATACAATATCTTCTATCTATGTAACGAGTGTTGGGTTGGTGGCTCCCAAACCAGTTGGCTTTAGGGCACCAGGTGTTAAGACACCCCTACAGACTTAATTACTCAGACTTCAGATATATATATTTTTGCAGCATATTTGATCCATGTAGCGAGCTTTGGGCCAGTGACTCCCAAACCAGTTGGTTTTAGGGCACTAGGTGTTAAAACACCCTTACAGACTTAATAACTCGGATCTCGAACGTTTTTTTTTTACTCCATTACTTTTTGAGATGCTTCCTCCAATTAAACTATAGCACTGAATATTACAAACTTTTCAATTTTAGCTCATGTCCGTATGTTTCTATGTATGTTGATAATACCTGCCAACTGAGCAAATGAAGATCCATTTTAGTCAATTTTATGGAGAATTCACAAATTAAATAATTCAAAAGGAAATAAACAAAAATTAACTTGTTTCGAAATAGGTTTGAGATACGTCTCAGGAGTGAAAACTCCTTACTCCGCTATCTCTCACCAATTTCACCCTTTTAGTCAAAATAATAGCACAAAAACGCAAAATATTTTTTGTAATTTTTGAATTTTTTTGAATTTTTTTGTATTTTTCGAAAAATTAGGGACTAAAAATAAAAATAACACACAAACTAAAAACAAGGTACTGATCAACTAATTCCCTCCCCCAAACCTAAATGAGACATTGTCCCTAATGTCTTAAACAGTGGAAGAAGAGTTTAGAAGATAATACTTGGTTAGCTGAAATTTTACAGGAAAATTAACGATTAAGATCTATGTCTAATTTACGCTTCTTACCACGATTGTTATTTGACCAATTTTTTTTTTTTGGCAAAACCAAGTCTTTTGACAGATACATCCACTGGGACTCGTCTAAAGAGCTGACTCCTTACTCGGTAGTCTATTCTGGATTGACTTTTCATCTTCGTGATTTTGTCAAATTTTTATTTTATGAAAATCCCACTTGCACTGGCTTGCTTTGTCCTGAAAAATTCCGTTTTTATTTTTCCTGCAAAACTAACTCACAAAATTAAAAAGTTCACACAAAATATGAAAATAAATTACAACAAATTGCATGGGTTGCCTCCCTGCTAGCGCCACACGTGACTGAAATCTATATGTTAATGAGGTTTATGCGTTGTTTTGGATGTCCGATTAAAGACAATCCCGTGAGCATTGCTTTTGAAGGGTCTCTTCCAACGGTAAAGTGGCAAAAATAATTTTGTCCCATTCAGTGCTTGTGCCACCTTTTTGATCTTTGTTGCTCCAGTGGTTCCTGAAAAGAAAGAAAGAAAATCAGAAGGTCTCGTATGGTGCTTGACTTGGAATGGATGTTCCATTCTGTCAAGCTTCTGGGTGATATCTTTGATTTTTACTCCCCAAAACAATGATGTTTCTTCAGAATGCTCTGGATCTTTAATAAGTTCAGACATTTGCTCCTCCATTTGCTCTGTTTCTTGCTCCACCTTTTCTTCGCAGATATAGTTGAAAATTTCCATATTCAGCTCTTCATCTTCATCTGTGAAATACATGCTCCATAAGTATCTGTCTGAGGATGTAAAGATGTTTCTGACATTAGGTCTTCATCCTCTGATACGAGTGTAATGGATGGTTCAGGTAGATCTTCATCAAACATCATGGTAAAACATGCTCCAAGATCTTCATTTTGAGGATTAAAAGTTTGATCCTCCGTTGTTGGTGCAGTTGGTACAAACAGCTCAGATTCTTCATCTTCGTTAGAGTTAGAATAATAAAAATCAAATCGAGACTTTTCTGGTTCGGGTTCCTGAACTGATACCTCTGATTCTTGATTCTGCTCAACCTTCTCTTCTGCTAAAGTTTCATCGTGAAATGCTTGGTACTCGAAGGCTTCATCTGAAAATGGTCATTGAGGTATGTAGCTCTTGTTTTCTATTAATTGTCTAATCTGTTCAGTCATTCTCTGAATGGATTCTGCTTGACTCTGAAATTGTGCATCAATTTGAGCTTCCCGTTCCTTGAACCAATCTTTGAGCATGTGAAGTATCTGATCTTCCTCTGATGGTTCTGGTTATTGATAAAGATCGTAGGTGGATGGTGGATAAGATGGAAAATGTGATGTCTCTTCGTACCTTGAATGATTCCAATAATTCTGCCAGTCTGAAATATATATACATTGATCGCTCGGGTGGTTACCATCACATATAACACATCTCCCCATCTCGTTCTGATGAGAAAATATAGTATTGCTTGGTTCTGGCATCCAATGATAGTTGTTGGGCTGTACAACAGGCCTCAGAAAACCGGACTGTTGCTCCCAGATTTGGGGTGTGTCTTCTAGTAAAGCTCGTGATCTCTCAATCTCCCAATAATGTTCCATTTTTCAATAACCTGACAACAAAAGAAAGAAATAAAAATTACAGATAAAAATAAAGAAAATTATATACAAGTAAATTAGATAGCTTCAAAATTAATAACTCAAGAAAAATAAGTCCCCGGCAACGGCGCCAAAAACTTGACCGGCGTAAACACACACGTATAACGCAAGCGCACATATCGTTCAAGTAGTATAAAAATATCGATCCCACGAGGACTTAATTCCTACTGTTGTTATTAATTATTGAATCTATTTATTTACAGGTATCTAATTATAGGGAGAAAGGAATTGACTGCTTTTGGTTGGTTGAATGTGGTTTTGCAAAATAAAATAAAAACAGACTCAAAAGAAAATACTAAGGAAAATAAAAGAAAAGACTCGAGGATATATGGTCGTGACTTCACAAAATATTATTATAAAGATGAATTGATTCTCTTATCTATGTGTAATAAATCAATTTGCTAACCTGGAACACGAAAATATGCAAAAGCCTCTGTCGATGGTCAGACGCAAATACCCAGTATAACCCAATTGAACCATATGTCTATGTCAACCAAATTACCTGGATTCATTAAGATTAAGTTCCAATTGTGGCAACCCCCGCCCGACAGGTATATGTCTATCCTGTAAGGAAATCTATTAAAGGGTTATCTATCCTCAAGGAAGATCGTGGGCTATTGAATCTAAGGCTGAAACCTAAAATCCCTATGTCTAGTTCATTTTAAGTTTACCACATCAATCTTATTGGTGATCAGACAACAAGAAGCATTAAGCTTAAGACTCAATAAACAAACTAAAGAATTACCCAATAAATAATTAAATCAAATATTAAACCTAGTAATATTGTGTTTCATCACTTCCTAGAATAAAATAAAATGCTGGGGGTTAGAGGATCCACATTTAATATTTCTTATAGTCGGTAATCCATTTAGTCCAACAACACCAGCCATATAGGCGGTAATTATCTGTCACATAAAGACCAGCCATATAGGCGGTAAAGTAATTTATATTTAACCCGACCATAAAGGCGGTAATAAAGTCTGACATTAATTAATCCGGTTAAATTATAATTTATAAATTATAATTAAGTGAGATTTACCTAGATAATTATATTAAAGGTTTCACCTTTTACCCCAGCAGAAATTTAATTACAAAACATAAAAGAAAATAGAAGAAGAAGAATAACTATTACTATTCTTGAAAATTAAAATACATAATTAAAAATATTATTTATATATACAAAACTAGATGCAATCCTCTAAAAACAGGGAAAAGCTCCCAAGGAAAGCACACCAAATGAAGTGGTGAAGGCCTGAATTTATAGGCATTTTCTGGAACTGGCGTTGCGACGCGTAGGGTCTTGGCGTCGCGACGCCAGCACACGGCTTTGGTCCACGCTTGTTCTGTCGGTAGAATCTGTTGATGACACATGTCACGCGGTGAAGGTGGTGCAATGAGAAGACGACACGTGGCACACGGTGATTGGCTGAGCTTTCGGTCCAATGAAAAGTTGACACGTGGCACACGCTTAGGATCGGTCAAATGAGAGGTCGACACGTGGCAACATGTGATTTGTCCAATATTCAGTCCAATGAGAGATTGACACGTGGCACGCTCTTGCTTTGGTCCAATGAGATTTCGACACTTGGTAGCTGGCGCATTTTAGCAGATCTTCTGTGATGATGACACGTGGCACGGCGCATGTTAGCAAGGTCGGCGCACTTTAGCAAGTCCAATTTCTCAAATTCTGACACGTGTCCCTCGGCGCACGTTAGCATGGCCAGCGCACTTTAGGCGTCGCGACGCGTAGGGTCTTGGCGTCACGATGCTGATAAATTACAAAATTGCCCTTTTTGCCAATTTTCACTAATTTGCTCTAAATCACCTCCAGAATGTCCTGAAACTTTATTTATCTACAAAATAACACAAAACACATCAAAATGTTCACAAAACCCGAGAAACTATACAAAATATTAGGTTAGATGAGTGGGAAATAGTGATATAAAAACCACTCATCAGAGACTTGCATTGCTAATACTTGCGACAATTAGTACGCTTTGGTTTTGGTCCTCCGGGGCTTTAACAAGTTCAGTGTATGCCTCTTCTGGGTTTACTGAGAATCGTAGTTTATTGGGTGTGATGTCAAGATGGAAGTATCACTTCAGTCATATGGAGATGATAATCACGCAGTGATACAAAACTAGTACTCTCAAATGCTGCAGCTATCAGGATAGTATGACTAGGTAATGATTATCCGATTAAAGAGACTAGTTGCTAGTGACCCGATATATGCTTCGTACGAGGCATACACAATTCCAGCCCTAGGCCTAGCATGTGACATTCGATATTGGATCGAAATACGCAATACATAATACATAGTATATTATGCCTGATAAAGATTATATATTCCTCGTTGAATATTTCTGGAGAATTGGGAAGGCACGATGCTTTGCTAGAAGCCAACCATGCTTGTAAATCGGTGAGAACGTGGTACCGGGTACGCACGTGTTCAGATAGTCCAATGACCGTATTTACTGCCAACATATCCAGGGATCTCTTGGGTTGATTCCCAAAGATTCACCGATGACATTTGACTCGAACAGAAATAATATGAGATTAATTATGAGAGAGAAAATTAATCTGGGATTAATTACGGCAAGAATTAATCTGGGATTAATTATCAGAGAAAGAATTAATCTGGGATTAATTCTTGAAGAAGAGAGAACGCGATTAATTTGGAATTAATCGGCAAAGTAAATTTAATAGTTAAATTGGATTTTACTATTTAATTTATTTAATTGGGCTAAAATAATATATCGCATATATTAATTGAAATTGAATTTCAATACGGAATTAAAATTGGATTTTAATTCAAGCGAACAAATTAATTTGGAATTAATTCGTAAGTGATTTTCGTAATAATTTTGCTAGGCATTATTATTTAATTAAATTGGATTTAATTAAGTCGCGACGGAAAATTTGTTTAATCGAATTAATCGAACCTGAGCCCAAAGTGTGTTGCGTAAGCTAACTTGAATTTGGAATTCAATAATTGGGTGGGACCCACAACTCACATCACTTGTCAAATAAGTGATGGAAGTAGTTGGCCATTATAAATAAAGCATTTATTCCACACAACACACACACTTTTGGAAAGCTACTATTCACATCTCTATTTCCTCTCAAAAACCCACCATTGCCGATTCTTATTCTTCTTGGAGAAGAAATTTTGTTTCAATTTTTGGACAAAGCTAGCACTTTAGGAGTCAAAATAAGGTGATAGGGAAACTCACCTCGAGTTTAGAACTCAACGACAAAGCTTGGAGCTTCTACATCCTTCGAAATTTTTGAAATCTCAACCGATCAATGTAAGTAATTTCCGCAACTTATCTTTGATTTATTCACACAAAAATCAATCTTAGAGATCATTGGCATGTCTAGGACACTTACAATGGTATCATAGCGAGATCTAAGCTTGATTTAAATTCTAGATTTTTTATACTTTAATTTGGGATTTTTTTACTTGGAGCATTGATTTACCTAAATTGAATATGTGGTTGTGTGTATATGATGTTGAATTGGATTTGTACATCTTTGGAATTGAGAAAAATTGATTAGATAAAAAATCCCCAATTTCTTATCATGGCCGAAAATATGCCATAGAAGACGCATGGTGATTTTTTGAAAATTTGACAATTGGATGTGTTAATAGCATGAAATAAATATTGTATGTTGATTTAATTGGATTGAAATCAAATTGAGTGTTATTTTATGCCAAATTGCCTTGAGCTATAAGCATGTTGGAATGGATTGATTTTGCCCCAATTTTGTGTTGGACATGAATTTGAGAATTAAAGCATGACTAATTAGATTAATTGATATTTTGAAAATATTGGATTAATTAATTAATTGTGGTAATTGCACTTTAATAAGATTAATATGTTATTTGGAATAATAAGATAATTTAGTTTGTTGTATTTGAGCTTAATGGGCTTGTTTGAGCCAAGTATGGTTTTGGACAATTGGGTTGGATTCAATTGGGCCTAAAACCGTTTCCATAAAGACAATTGGGCCTTTAAAAATTTAATTGGGCCTAATGGGCCTAAATTGATTTTTTGGCATATGGTGATTCTTATTTGGGCCTTGGCATTTTGGGTTTGATCCATATTGGCCAAAGCCCACGCCTAAAGAATTATGCCCATTGGATTTTAATTGAATAGTATTGGATACTAATTGGGCCTTTGAGACCCATGATGATTGGATTTGGAATCCAATTCTAAAAGGCACTAAAATAAGTGTAATTATTTAATTTGGAATTAAATATGAATTAGTATTGGATACAATTTAAAATTGGATTTAAAATTGTAGTTCGATATAATTCAAGAATACTCACTTTGAGTATTTATTCTTAAACGAGTTGGACTCGCACAAATCAAATAGTTGTTTGAACATTGGATGGTCATTAATTCAAAGATTAATTAATTGGATTAGATTGATTGAATAACATGCTTTGTGTGAATACTTGGATGTATTTGTGTGAATAATGTATATCAGATGGATATTAGAAGGGTGGGGCAATTTTGGAAATTGTTGTAATAAATTTAGAATTTATTTAAATTGGACCTGCGTGTCTAGCCTATTATCTCATTATCTCTTTGTATTTCTCTTCTCACCAATTCCCCTCAATGTAAATGAGGTTTCTTTAATGTATTATGTAATTGGGTAGAAGTATGAATAGTGCTAGCGGGAGAGAGGAAATGGAGAGATTTGTTCTAGGAACAAATTTGTTATATATCCATCCGCATATCATTATTAAATTTATACGCGCCTTATTATGCTTTTAGAAAGCATGTTTAAGGGTGTATGATGAGACCTAATCAAAGATAATAAATTGGTTGCCAATTTACGTGAAAAACCCTAATTAAATATTAAGCGTTTTCCTTCCATTGAGTGGTTCTCTCTCAAGATCCAAGATTGGCATTGGTTTGTTGGCCAAAGTCAAGATCAATTTCCATCGAGGATGTGTTTGAACAACGAAAGCTTTGTTCTATATCACATGTCTTGGGCGGTTGTGACTTGTTGGCCAAAGTCAAGGTCACTTCTAGTTTCTCGACGTGGATTACGAAGCTTTCCCACTGTCAATGGGTCGCGCTTAACTGGAATCATTAAGCTTGTTGAGCCAAAGCCAAGGCTTAGTTGATTCAGAGGAAAAGGTTAGGAAATATATATTGGATATATATCTCGGACTTGGAGGTCCACCTACCGGATCTAGGAATTGGATGAGATCCAATTGATCTTAGAGATCTACATAGTTAAGTTTCATACAGCTTGTTAGCCAAAGTCAAGGTTGTGTGTTATTTAACGGGATCCTATCCCACTAGGAAACTAGGTTTCCCGAGTACTCCACAGAGGGTTAGAGGCTTGCCAAAAAATAGTGGGAGGCCAGTATTAAATTTGCAATTTCGTTTAATACTTGCTTACACGCACTCTTTTATTTTATTTATCGTCGTAATAAATATATATTAGTTAGACTAATTTTGAATATTGCTTTCTTTGAACAATTAGACTGTACAAGACACTACTCCACTTATAGTTGGTTATATAGTTGGAATATAGTAACCATTACATTTTGAGTGTACCCGATATCGTTGATTGAATAGTTGGACTATTGCAATCGAGATGGCTGGAAAGATTAGCGTTAGGGACATCATCATGGGTGATAATGTCTTTAACGACTCTAATTTTCCAGATTGGGAGATGAATCTCAAGATACTTCTAGGAGCCGAGAAGTTACTCTATGTCATAGAGAAACCTCTCGGGTCTGAGCCCGGAGTTGAGCAAATAGTAGAGTATGAGCTTTGGAAGACTCATCGTGATGATAACTTTAGTGTTCAATCCGTAATGATTACCGCAATGACTCCTGAATTTCGTCGTCAGAACAAAGGATTGGATCTTTATAGTATGATGTTGAAATTGAATGATTTTCACAGATCTAATCTTAGATCTCAAAAACATGAATTGCACAAAAGCTATTTCGCTCGTGAATGTTAGAGCGTACGTCTGTCGAGCACTATGTGTCACAGATGATTGCTGACATTGAACAGCTAGGTCAGCTGGGCATAACCTTCGAGGCTGAGACTTCTATAGATTTGATCTTACAGTCTTTGCCCAACTGCTGGGGCGAGTTCATCATAAACTATAATATGACGAACCAAGAGAAGACTCTTGGAGAGTTGATGGCTATGCTCAAGGAGGCAGAGCCAGAGCTTCTAAAGGGCAAGAAGCGTGAGACGCACCTAACTTCGACATCCCAGATGGTCGAGGCTTCTGGGGGTGTGAAAAAAAAAAAGGCAAGGCTAAATCATCACAGTCTTCTATGAAGACTGATGACATATCCCAAGACGTCTGCCTATATTGTGGCAAACAGGGTCACTGGAACCGTGACTGCCGTGAGTACAAGGCGGAGTTGGAGGAAGTGAAGGCGGGCAAGGCTCTAGCTTCATGTATGTTTGTTATAAACATGTCCACTACTGGTTTTAAAAATTGGATTTTTGATCCTGGATGTGGTACTTACATATGTACTGATGTGCATGATCTACTGATTAGTAGGATACTTGCTTCAGATGAGATCGACCTACAAGTCAGAAACGGGGTGAGAGTCGCTGTTTTGGCCGTTGGGACCTATGTTTTGTATCTGCCATTAGGGCATGTAATTCATTGGGTGACTGTTATTTTGTACCTAGTTTGACTAATGAACATCATCTCTGTATTTTGTTTAACCCGTTGCGGGTGTACCTTTGTATTCTGGAACACTAGGTGTTTTGTATATAAAGATAACATTTTGATATGTACAACAGATGTTAATAATAGTCTTTATATTTTGAATATAAATGAATCTCAAACTTATAACATGACAAACAAAAAGCTCAAATTGAGTAATTCTAATGAGACTTCTTTGTGGCATCGTCGTTTGGGACGCATTAACAAGACTCGTATATCCACTCTTTGGAAGAATGCATACTTGGACAGATTTGATTCTAATTCAAATGACGTCTGCGAATCTTATTTATTATAGGCAAAATACCTAAAACGCCTTTTAGCGGTAAATGTGTACGTGCCACCGAGCTGTTAGCCCTCGTTTATTGTGACGTATGTGGGCCCATGTCTAGCCATGCTCGAGGTGGGTATGAATACTTCGTAACCTTTACGGATGTTGCATCGCGTTATGGTTATGTGTATCTTATGACAAACTTTTGAGAAATTCAAAGAGTTTCAACATGAAGTTGAAAAATAGACCGGGAAAAGTATTAAAACATCACTGTTGGATCGTGGTGGAAAATACTTGAGCAATGAGTTTTTAGATTACTTGAAAGAGTATGGTATTCTTTCATAGTGGACTCCTACCGGAACACCTCAATTGAAAGATGTGTCTGAATGGAGAAACCGAACTTTGTTGGACATGGTAAGGTCAATAATGAGTCACACTGAGCTATCAATTTCCTTCAGGGGATACGCATTGAACAGTGCAATCCTTATTTTGAATAAGGTTCCGTCAAAATCTGTTGGACATACTCCATATGAAATATGGATAGGAAAGAAACCGGGTTTCTCATTCCTGAAGATTTAGGGATGCTAGGCATATGTTAAACGTTTGGATGGTACCAAACTAGAACCCAAATCGGATAAGTGCCTATTTGTAATTGGTTATCCTAGGGAAACCAAAGGATATTATTTCCACAACCCATAAGAGAACAAAATTTTTGTTGCTCTCCATGCGATTTTCCTTTTAGGAATTCCTAAATGCAGTGGTAAGTGAGAGGAAAGTAAAACTCGATGGAAATCAGAGTGATACTGTTCCTGGCACTGATCCCCTCACGGAACATGAACAAGCTCTGAGGTGAGGTGGTTCATTCAGACTACACGAATTATTCTGCCAGTTCTTTTACAAATAGTGACAAAGTGATGGATGAGACTGTTCCACAATCTTCTAATACACAAGAACCGCATAGGTCGGAGAGAGTCAGAAAACAACCTAAGAGGTATGGATTTCTGATCTCACCTCACGTAGACATTAGTCTTATTGAGGATAATGAGCTAGCTACGTATGAGGTAGCGATACAAGGTATCGACTCCACTATATGGCAATGTGCCATGAAGTCCGAAATGGATTCCATGTATACAACCAAGTTTGGACACTGGTTGATGTATCAGAAGGCATTGTGCCTATTGGTATCAAATGAGTCTTCATGGTGAAGACATACATGGATGGCAACAAACAAATGTATAAAGCTAGGCTTGTAGCGAAAGGGTATCGTCATCAACATGGTGTTGATTACGACGAAACCTTTTACCCGTTGCCATGATTAAATCCATTCGGATAATGCTTGCTATTGCTGCATATTTCGATTATGAAATATAGTAGATGGACATCAAAACCGCTTTCCTTAACGGAAACCTTTTGGAGGATGTTCATATACAACACCCTGACGGTTTTGTCGTGCCAAAACATGCAAACAAGGTTTGCAAGTTAAATTGATCCATTTATGGATTGAAGCAAGCATTGCGTTCTTGGAACTAACGTTTTCATGAGATCATAATGGTATATGGTTTCATTCAAAATGATGATGATTCTTGTGTATATAAGAAGGTTAGTGGGAGTGCACTGACAATGATTGTCCTATACGTTGATGATGTATTACTTCTTAGCAATGACATTCCCATATTTAAATCGGTAAAAGCTTGGCTTTCATTAAAATTCTCCATGAAAACTTGGGAGATGCAACCTTTATTCTAGGAATAAAGATCTACTAGGATATATCTAAAAGTTGTTGGCACTCTCCGAGAACTCGTACATTGAAAGACATGTACTCAACCTGGTGTCTCATATGCTTTGAGCATGTGGAGTCACAATCAGGTTGATCCAAGTGATGGTCACTGGATTGATGTTAAGAACATCCTTAAGTATCTTAGAGGAACTAAGGATGCTTTCTTACTTTTTGGAGATTGAGAACTTGAGGTGACTGGGATCACCGATGCAAGTTTCCAAACCGATAAAGACGACTATAAGTCGCAATAAGGGTACATATTTTGTTTGAACAACGAAACAATGAGCTGGAGATCTTCCAAGCAAGATACTGTTGCCGATTCAACAACAAAAGCGGAATACATTGCTGCGGCTGAGGCAGCAAAAGAAGAATTTTGGATCTATAAAATTCCTAACTGGATTAGGAGTAGTTCTGTTAGCAGCTGAGCTGGGCTACAACACAGGCTAAAGAATTGCGGTCTCATTAATGATCCAAGTATGTACTTCGATGGTTTCATCTGATTCGAGAGATCACACATCATGGCGATGTGAAGATCGAAAAATCGCATCATATGATAACCTTGCATATCCACTGGCGAAAGCGATATCTCAGCATAAACATGAACGACCCGTACATAATTCAAGTGTTGGACACTTCAGTGATTCGCTATAGGCCAAGTGGGAGATTGTTGGACAATTATGACCAATAACATCACTATTTGTAAGAGACATGGTGTTTTTGTACAAATTAACTGTGTGACAAAGGAAATTGCTCTTTTATCATTTTGTAATTGGATTACTTGGATATATAAATGATAAAAGTCCATATGATTAGTACCAGATTAATAATATATGATACAATATTAATCCACGAAAGGTTTAATCATTAAATATCCTTAGTCGTAGTATTATCGAGACTGGACATCGATAATGCAGAATATGATAGTATTACACTTGTGCGCATTATGGAAGCTTAAAAACATAGTTCTCATATATTTAAGTATTGGATAGTTATGGAAGTGTGATATGAGGTTCTGTTAGCCGTTGGACCGGGAACAGCTTCGCTCTGGATAGACCCATCGGAGTCCCATTGGTAGTATGACTATGTGTCTATGGGAATCCGAATTAGGGTAGGTGTATGTGGTCTTAACCTGAGACTTGCATCGCTAATACTTGCGACAATCAGTACACTTTGCTTTTGGTTGTCCGGGGATTTAACAGGTTCTATGTACGCCTCTTCTGGGTTTACTGAGAATCGTAGTGTATTGGGTGTGATGTCAAGATGGAAGTATCACTTCAGTCATATAGAGATGATGATTACGCAGGGATACAAAACTAGTACTCTCAAATGTTGCAGTCATCGGGATAATATGATTAGGTCATGATTATCCGATTAAAGAGACTAGTTGCTAGTGATCCGATATATGATTCGTACGGGGCAGACACAATTCCAGCCCTAGGCCTAGCATGTGACATCCGATACTGGATCGCAATACACAATACATAGTATACTATGCCTGATAAAGATTATATATTCCTCGTTGAATATTTCTGGAGAATTGGGAAGGCACGGTGCTTTGCTAGAAGCCAACCATGTCTTGTAAATCGGTGAGAACATGGTACCGGGTACGCACGTGTTCGGATAGTCCGATGACCGTATTTACTGCCAACATATCCATGGATCTCTTGGGTCGCTTCCCAAAGATTCACCGATGACATTTGACTCGAACAGAATTAATCTGGGATTAATTCTGAGAGAGAAAATTAATCTGGGATTAATTATGGTAAGAATTAATCTGGGATTAATTACGATAAGAATTAATCTGGGATTGATTATCAGAGAAAGAATTAATCTGGGATTAATTGCGTCATGAATTAATTTATTTAATTAGGCTAAAATAATATATCAGATATATTAATTGAAATTGGATTTCAATACGGAATTAAAATTGGATTTTAATTCAAGCGAACAAATTAATTTGGAATTAATTCGTAAGCGACTTTCGTAATAATTTTGCTAGGCATTATTATTTATTAAATTGGATTTAATTAAGTCGCAACGGAAAATTCATTTAATCGGATTAATCGAACCCGAGCCTAAAGTGTATTGTGTAAGCTAACTTGAATTTGGAATTCAATAATTGGGTGGGACCCACAACTCACATCACATGTCAAATAAGTGATGGAAGTAGTTGGCCATTATAAATAAAGCATTTATTCCACACAACACACACACTTTTGGAAAGCTACTATTCACATCTCTCTTTCCTCTAAAAAACCCACCATTGCCGATTCTTGTTCTTCTTGGAGAAGAAATTTTGTTTCAATTTTTGGATAAAGCTAGCACTTTGGGAGTCAAAATAAGGTGATAGGGAAACTCACCTCGAGTTTAGAACTCAACGACAAAGCTTGGAGCTTCTACATCCTTCGAAATTTTTGAAATCTCAACCGATCAATGTAAGTAATTTCCGCAACTTATCTTTGATTTATTCACACAAAAATCAATCTTAGAGATCCTTGGCATGTCCATGACACTTACATATATCGGATAAATACTGAACGACTCGCCGAATATTCTTAATAGATGGTACACCAATGTCAATAAGAATCTTCTCAGGTTGAGTGAGCATAGTGATCCTTCGAATTGAGGTACCACTGTGGATGTATGATGTATCCTCCACACTTTGATGGCAGTCACATCAACGATCAATTTAGATCAGACCTCCACCTGTTCGTTGGGTGTGGATAAATCCTCAGGATATCCTGTGCGTATCAAGATGGGATCCGTCAGTTCTGTGTATTAAATCCATAGGCATGTGGTACACTTTAGAAGTTAGTTCTAAGTGTTATTAAGAGATTGCTAAAAGAATCGTTGGTGAGATTATACATATAGAGATTTGACGTTTATATCTATATCTCTGGGATAATCCGGATACCAGTGACAGAGGGATTATACGTATGCAGTGACCTCGACCTATATGGTTCAGAGAGTTTATCCGTGTTCGTTATAATTTACGGGTGGGTAGATTATGGACACGAAATTAGATTTTGTGATGGATATGCCTGAACCTATAGAGTCTCACTATTGAAACATACTCGTAGAGCATTAGGGCTATCTTTGTAAATAATATTGATTATTTATAAGTCGTTTAACGGTTAAACGAAAAATACATGTTTACAGGGTTACCCGGTCATTTTCTAATTAATGTGTGTTGATGGTGTTTTTCGGGCACTATGTTATTTAAACAACACGACATGGGTAAAAGGGGTAACTCCATTGATCGAGACCGTTAAAGCCGACCCGAAAACTTGACGGTAAGAGGCCGAGCACTTTATACTAAATGGCCGAGCACTTGAGATCGGATGACCGGGCATTATCAGATCGACAGCAGCATTCTCAGTTCAAATGACTATTATGACCGACCTCATGAAGACCGACCAAATAGCGAGATATGCTCCAGAAGATGACACCATATTATTGCGGATAAGATGACAAGTTATCATATTTTCATGGGGAAAACTGGTGAGTCAGAGTCCTAGTAGGATAAAGAAAGTCATGGTAGTTTTGATTAGGAATCCTTATGGGAAAAGGGAATGGTTTTGACTAGGAATCCTTATGGGAAAAGAAACCTTATGGGAAAAGGAAATTGTTTCAACTAGGAAATTCTTGTACAAATAGGAATATGATTTCTACACTATTATAAATAGAAGGGTAGAGTGTGCATAAGGGGAAGAAGTAAAAAGTTGAGATCAAGATCATTATTGTGAGACTTGTAAACAAAAGAGAGAGCTGAGAAGCGTGTTTGAGTAATAAAAGTATCATCCTTTTTGTGCCCGTGGACGTAGGTCGGACCAAGATCCACCGAACCACGTTAAATCTCCTTGTTGATTGGTGCATTTATCTGTCTTTTGCTAAATTTGCTTTTGGTCCCCCATAACCAAACAAATTCACTATTGAGGGAGGATTAGTCTCGGGAGTGATATTCCCTTATTGCCCCTGAGACCAAAATCAGCCGTCAACAGTTGGCGCCGTCTGTGGGGATTCAGCAAAAAGCAACTCGCGTAGTGAGACAATGGCGGAAGGCGGAAACCACCAATCTTCAAGGAACTCGGCTGCGGATTGGATGAAGAAGATCGAGGAGAACCTGAGGAAGGAAAGGGAGGAAAACCAAATTCTGCTGAAAACCATAGTAGACCGGTTGGAAAAGATAGAAGGAGCGCACGACGAAAAATTCGAGACAGGGACTAGCCGACGAAGGAACGAAATAGCAGAAGGAAAAAGAATTGCCGATACAAGTGAGGACGACAGACCCCGGAGGAGGGGTCCCTACAGGGTAAGATCTGTGGTGGTGCAGAAAGATTCCCAGACCGAGGACATGTGGGAGGAAGAGGATGACAAATCATCACCAGACTCCTCCTATGATGGCCCTCACAACACCCGGAGAAGAGGGAAAGAATATGACGAAAAAGTGCGGGAAGATACCGAGCCCGAGAAGCACCACTCCCAAGATAACAGAAAGAGAGGAAACCGCAGGAAGTGGCATGGAACCAAAAACATCAGCATGAAATCTTGGTTACGGGAGGAGCTGACCAAATGGGGAGTATGCCCCAATACAGACAGAGGGGATGCCCAGGACGAAAAAGATGAGTCCCCCCTCACAGAAGAAATAAAATCAGAGAAATTCCCAAAAAGATTCAGCATACTAAATATGGCGCCATACAAAGGCCGTACTGATCCCAAAAACCACATCGAAGGCTTCGTCCTACTAATGGAGGTACAAGGGGTAACATGGGACGCCATTTGCAAAGTGTTACCCTTAACTCTAGCCGGACCGGCCATCCTATGGTATAGAAGCCTAGCCCCAAGAAGCATCAGCAGCTTCACACAACTCAGAAAGTCATTCATACGGCACTTCAAGGGGGCTTGTGTCCCCAGAAAGACAATTGGAGAACTAAGACTTATGAAACAAGGAGACGATGAACCTTTGAAAATATTTATTGAAAGATACCACAATATGGTACTCGAAGTCGGAGGGTACGAATCCCCCGAGGCCCTGGAAAGCTTGAAGGGAGCCTTGAAAGTCGGGAGGCTATGGACCCACCTAAGGATCCAGGACACCCCGGACTACGCAACCGCTCTAGAGGTGGCCCGAAAATTCGTTCTATTAGAAAACGAGGAGAAAATATCCCGAAGAGGGAACACCATCAGAGAAAGGACCACAACGTAAGGGGACATGCCACGAATGGGTCCAGAGACCTGCGGGAGCAGGTGGAAGACTTGGTGAAAGAAGGCTATCTCAGTGTGTACATAGACCATTCGTTTATTGAGGTCAACCAAGTTGATAGCGGAAGTCATCCGGTCGGATGCGTGGAATGCTGAGATGCAGAGAATATGTATTAAGAAGAGCCTTACTTGTAGTGACCCTTGTAGAGTTGCAAGAAAGGCAACGGATCCCAAAAAGGTGAGTAAAACCTCTTCTGACCTAGGTTGACATTTGATTATACTTGTTTGTTATGGCTCACACAATGGTTTTGATATTTTTTTTACGGCTCGGGACTGCTCTTGTACCGCCGAGTCCGTTTTGTTGATATATATTTTACGGCTCGGGTCTGCTCTTGTACCGCCGAGACCGATGTCTCTTTTCGGCTCGGGGCTGGATTTCGTTCCGCCGAGGCCGCTTGTTTATTCAGCTCGGGGTCGGGTTACGTCCCACCGAGTCGGCTTCTTTGGACTGGGGATGTAACATTCCCCCAGAGCCAAGTCTTTCTTTTAGCTCGGGGTCGGGTTACGTCCCACCGAGTCATGCTCATTGGTCTG
Organism: Zanthoxylum bungeanum; assembly: GCA_019454045.1. Lineage (NCBI taxonomy): Eukaryota > Viridiplantae > Streptophyta > Magnoliopsida > Sapindales > Rutaceae > Zanthoxylum > Zanthoxylum bungeanum. Next base: position 35,192 of record SKCR01011706.1, read on the forward strand.
GGGACGGGATATTCCCCCAGAACCAAGTGTCTCTCTTAGCTCGAGGTCCTCGGAAATATTCAGGGACATACTCGATGCATAGGATCCGTGAGAAGCATAGCACGGGGATGGATGATACCCCTGTGGCGATTGCCTACTCCAGTGTTACCGAACATAAGGAGGAATATGCCCTTAATGTGTCGAGCACTCTTTGATCCTCACGTACCCGATGTAATGGATCCGTGGGAAAGCATAGCACGAGGGATAATGATGCCCTCGTGACGATTGCTAGCTCTAGTGATGCCAGACCTAAGGAGGAATATGCCCTTAGTATCCCGGACACTCTTTGATCCATTCATCATCCGGATCCGCGAGAGACACAGCACGGGGATGCGTTGTGCCCCTGTGGCGTGTGCCTGCTCCAGCGTGGTAAGGAGGAGCCCTCATACAATACACAGGCTCCCCAGTGAACCGACGTGTAGAGGATGTGCCCTCACCAATTAAACGCTCTCTGATCCAAATCCTGGTTCGCCGGGACACTGAATTGAAAGATTCAGAATTGTGTTTTGGAGACCTCGGACAGGACGATGTTTTGAGGCATCCGTGTTGTGGTTTATACTTGCGAAACATTTTTGTTTTGGGATAAGCGATAAGTCGCCCCCGCCTTTTAATTTTATTTTCCAGAGATTTGTTTTTGTTTTTCACTGGTCTGGTAAGGGGACGCCCTTGCCAGATTCGGTAGGGTTTCAAAAGGTTGATTCACTTCCATTCTGAATAAGTCCCACTTGATTAATCGGCTCGGGGCTGGATTCGTTCCGCCGAGGCCACTTGATTAATCGGCTCGGGGCTGGATTCGTTCCGCCGAGGCCATTTGATTAATCAGCTCGGGGCTGGATTCGTTCCGCCGAGGCCACTTGATTAATCGGCTCGGGGCTGGATTCGTTCCGCCGAGGCCACTTGATTAATCGGCTCGGGGCTGGATTTCATTCCGCCGAGACCACTTTGTCTTTCTCAGCTTGGGGTCGGGGTACGTCCCACCGAGTCAGCCCTTCGGTTTGGGGACGTAACATTCCCCCAGGTCCAAGTGCCTCTCTTCATTCGGGGTCGGGTTACGTCCCACCGAATCAGCCCTTCGGACTGGAGACGTAACATTCCTCCAGGTCCAAGTGTCTTTCTTAGCTCGGGGTCGGGGTATGTCCCACCGAGTCAGCCCTTTGGACTGGGGACGTAACATTCCCCCAGGTCCAAGTGCCTCTCTTCATTCGGGGTCGGGTTACGTCCCACCGAATCAGCCCTTCGGACTAGAGACGTAACATTCCTCCAGGTCCAAGTGCCTTTCTCAGCTCGGGGTCGGGGTACGTCCCACCGAGTCAGCCCTTCGGACTGGGGACGTAACATTCCCCCAGGTCCAAGTGCCTTTCTCAGCTCGGGGTCGGGGTACGTCCCACCGAGTCAGCCCTTCGGACTGTGGACGTAACATTCCCCCAGGTCCAAGTGCCTTTCTCAGCTCGGGGTCGGGGTACGTCCCACCGAGTCAGCCCTTCGGACTGGGGACGTAACATTCCCCCAGGTCCAAGTGCCTTCCTCAGCTCGGGGTCAGAGTACATCCCACCGAGTCAGCCCTTCGGACTGGGGACGTAACATTCCCCCAAGTCCAAGTGTCTTTCTCAGCTCGGGGTCGGGGTACGTCCCACCGAGTCAGCCATTCAGACTGGGGACATAACCTTCTCCCTGGTCCAAGTACCTTTCTCAGCTCGGGGTCGGGGTACATCCCACCGAGTCAGCCCTTCAGCTTGGGGACGTAACATTCCCCCAGGTCCAAGTGACTCTCTTCATTCGGGGTCGGGGTACATCCCACCGAGTCAGCCCTTCGGTTTAGGGACGTAACATTCCTCCAGGTCCAAGTGCCTTTCTAAGCTCGGGGTCGGGGTACGTCCCACCGAGTTAGCCCTTCGGACTGGGGACGTAACATTCCCCCAGGTCCAAGTGCCTTTCTCAGCTCGGGGTCGGGGTACGTCCCACCGAGTCAGCCATTCGGACTGGGGACGTAACATTCGCTCAGGTCCAAGTGTCGTTCTCAGCTCGGGGTCGGGTTGCGTCCCACCGAGTCAGTCCTTCGGACTGGGGACGTAACATTCCCCTAGGTCCGAGCATCTCTCACAGCTCGAGACAGGATCACATGCCACCGAGCACATCATCGTTAGCTCAGAGGCAAAATTTTCTCCTCACAATCGAGATTAGATCAGTCAGGGGTCAGGACCCCCAAATCTCTGGTACAGATATTACAGAGGAGGAGTCATTTTTAGTTTGGACAACAAGAGGAACTTCATCTCCTGATGGGACGACCCAAGTAAGAAATTTGCTTTGAGGTGGAGAATCGTTCTGAATAGAGTCAGCATCTCCAATAACCGAGGATATGAAGATAGAAACAGAAGACTTAGTTGATGGCAAAGGCAATTTCTCGGTGATTTCTGGAGCGACCACCAGCAAGGCGATCAGCACACCATCTTTTTATAGTTCCCGGTACCAACTTGTATACTCGTTGGAACCGAGAACTAGGGGACATATGTTGATGGTGTTTTTCGGGCACTATGTTATTTAAACAACACGACAGGGGTAAAAGGGGTAACTCCATTGATCGAGACCGTTAAAGCCGACCCGACAACTTGACGGTAAGAGGCCGAGCACTTTATACTAAATGGCCGAGCACTTGAGATCGGATGACCGGGCATTATCAGATCGACAGCAGCATTCTCAGTTCAAATGACTATTATGACCGACCTCATGAAGACCGACCAGATAGCGAGATATGCTCCAGAAGATGACACCCTATTCTTGCGGATAAGATGACAAGTTATCCTATTTTCATGGGGAAAACTGGTGAGTCAGAGTCCTAGTAGGATAAAGAAAGTAATGGTAGTTTTGATTAGGAATCCTTATGGGAAAAGGGAATGGTTTTGACTAGGAATCCTTATGGGAAAAGGAACCTTATGGGAAAAGGAAATTGTTTCAACTAGGAAATTCTTGTACAAATAGGAATATGATTTCTACACTATTATAAATAGAAAGGTAGAGTGTGCATAAGGGGAAGAAATAAAAAGTTGAGATCAAGATCATTATTGTGAGACTTGTAAACAAAAGAGAGAGCTGAGAAGCGTGTTTGAGTAATAAAAGTATCATCCTTTTTGTGCCCGTGGACGTAGGTCGGACCAAGATCCACCGAACCACGTTAAATCTCCTTGTTGATTGGTGCATTTATCTGTCTTTTGCTAAATTTGCTTTTGGTCCCCCATAACCAAACAAATTCACTATTGAGGGAGGATTAGTCTCGGGAGTGATATTCCCTTATTGCCCTGAGACCAAAATCAGCCGTCAACAATGTGTATTTAGATTAAATACTTGATTTTATTATATACACATTAATTATTTGTCAAATAAAGTATTTGACATGTGTTCCAAATATATGTATTATGGAATATTTAATGTAAATATGATACATGTATTTAGATATTTGTATTAAGTAATTGTCTAATTATTTAATTGTTAAATCATTAGAATTATTTAATATGTTTATCTTTATCATTATTATGCTTTTAAATGGCTAATTTTGATTGGTGCACATGTAATTTTTGCTTTTTGAAAATGGTAGTAATTTTGACTTTGAATTCTTTTGATTTGATTAAAAACAAATCAAAATTTACCATTGTACCCTTATATAAGTCGGCCAGCCCTAGCTTTTAAGCTTTTCATTTTTCATTTTCTTCACTTTTTGGCTTCAAAAATAGATTACAAAAAAAAAAAGAGTTGAGAGAAAAAAACCTAAGTGCTAAAGGAGTTTTGTGAAGAAAACCTTGAAAATTAAGGTAATTTCATAATTTTCTTTACTTGAAAATTATTTCTATGCATTTAGACTTCAACATATATGTTTCCATGTTTTATCTATTCTCTTGGATTTGTAATAAGTTTGTTTGAAGCATGAATCAAAGGTATTAGCATGTGTATTTTGTAAAGGAAGCTTATTAAGTGTTATTAAGCATACTTTTAGTTATTTGATAACTTGGTAGCCATTCTAGAGTTGCTTATCCACTCATAAATGATCTAGAATTGTTCTTGAGTTGTTTCATGATGGCGAGACTTGTTTGGCGTGGTAAAGATTGAATTAAAGTGTTGAATTTAATTAATTTGGTGTTAATTGGTTTATTGGATAATTTTGTAAAATTAGGGTTCATAACCCTCTCCAAATTTGGGGCTTTTCATATGTGTTAATTAATGATGTATATATGATGCATATTAATTTTGGTGTTGATTGGACTTGATCTTGAATGGTTTTGAACCAATTTGGACTAAAGTGCAATTCTTGGAAACTTGAGGGACCTCTCGGAAATTTTGGGAAAATTAGTTTCTTAAATTGTAATTTGTATTTTCATGTATTAGACATGTATAAATAATTTTGGGATTGATTTGGAATCAATTAAAATTGTATTTGACAATTTAGGACTAAAATGATAAAAATATAAAATTTAGGGGCTAAACGGTAATTAATGAAAAATCTGATTTTTTGGGTAAAATTTCAGTTTTTTAGTATTGAGTAATTGAAATAAATTAATTTATTTTAATTACTCAAGAAAAATTATTGAAATCGGAAAATTTTGATTTTCCGCGTTCCGCTGCGTTTACTCGGAATTGCCGCCCAAAACCCCAACACTGTCCACACCCAACGAGCAGACGGAGGTCTGATCTAATTAGATCGGTGACGTGACTACCATCTAAGTGTGGAGGATGACTCATATACCCATAATGGTATCTCAAGTCAAAGAATCACAAATGCTACTCAACCCGAGAAGATTCTTATTGACGTTGTGTACCATCCTATAAGAATCTTCGGTGAGTCACTCATTGTTTATCCGTTATAAACACCTACACATCTATACAAGTCTCCAAGACTGATGGTTCATTGAGAAACCATTGGAATCCAATATTCCAGTATACGACATGTACCGGTCTCAACGGGTTACTTTATTGACCAAGTAGTGTAAACCTTGACCAGGAACAATCTAAGAATGACAACATCATGATATAACTCAATTTCAGTTGCGAATCTTTTGCAACTGTATCATAACTTATCATTCTAAGGTCAATTACATCTTTACCATATAAATAGATCTATTATATTATAGAAACTGTTTATTTTATTCATAATAAAAGGTTTACAAAAGTATTTACAAGGAAATACAACAGGGAATTGGTGCTCTGAGCACCAACCCTAACAAAATCTCCTACTTGCTCTACTACCCATTGACTCCACATGTTTATAAAAAAACTTTGGGGGTATGACCTTCTTAAGCGGGTCTGCTCCATTATCTTCACTCGATACTTTGCACACGACAATGTTCTCTCGCAACATAATCTCTCGAATGCTGTGGTACTTGTGTTCCACATGCTTCGACTTCTGATGCGCCCTCGGTTCATTTGCTTGCGTAATGGCTCTAGTATTATCACAGTATAACAGAATCACATTCTCGATACTTGGGACCACTCCCAATTCTGTGATAAAGTTCCTAATCCATACAGCTTCCTTTGCAGCTTTAGAAGTTGCAATGTATTTCGCCTATGTGGTGGAATCTGATATTAACCCTTGTTTGGAAATCTTCCAGCAAACTGTACCTCCGTTAAGGGTAAAGACGAATCCATATGTAGACTTTCTATCATCGGGATCCGATTTGAAGTCGGAATCTGTATACCCATTAACTTGCAGTTCACTTCCTCCATATACAATCAACTTATCCTTAGTACCATGGGTGTTCGCGGTGCGGTTCGGGTCGGTTTTTTTGTTTTTCACTTCAAATAGCGCGGGTTGGCGGTTTGGGAAATTAAAAATCGAAATCGTAAATTTGATAAGGAAAAACACAGTGGTTTGAGTTGGCGGTTTAGTGGTTTGGGCGATTCGGGTCGGCAGTTTGGATTATAATTTTTTTAAAGGAAATTTTGTGTGTTTTCACATAATAATTGAAGAGAAAAAAATACGTAATTTTCATTTATACATTGCATATTGTCATATGATTATTAAATATATTAAATTTCATGGCTAAAGAAGAAGAAAAATATAAAATAAATCTAATTTGAAAGCGGGTTGGAGGTTTAGGCGGTTCGGGTCGCAGTTTGAGTTAAAATTTACGGTTTTGGGTGGTTTGGGTCACGATTGGATCAAAACTACACACCGACCCAAAATTTAAGGTTCGGTTCTGATTGACCCGAAATCATTTTCAATTTTTTTCAAATCGCGCAGTTCGGTTTGGGTTGGTGCAGTTCGGCTCGGGTTGTGGTTTGACCTGAAACTGTGATCACCTCTACTTAGTACCTTTAAGATACTTTAAGATATGTTTAATGACCATCCAATGGTCATTGCCTGGATTGGACTGATATCTACTGGTTACGCTAACAGCGAAACTGATATCAGACTTAGTACATAACATGGCATACATTATGCTACCCAAAAACGAAGCATAAGGTTGGTTAGACATTATAACCTTCTCATCTTCTGTTTGTAGACACATCTTCTTCGAAAGATGAATCCCATGTCTGAACGGTATATTTGTTGTCTTACAGTAACAAAATTATACCATTCCAAGATCTTATTTATGTACGTTGATTGGGATAACACAATCAGCTTCCTTTCTCTATATCTATAGAGTGTTATGCTTAAAACATATGAAGCTTCTCCCAGGTCCTTTATGGAGAAATTCTTACAGAGGTAGGCTTTGACGCCTTGCATCATCCCTATATCATTCCCAATTATTAAAATGTCATCAACATAGAGGACTAAAAATACCACCACGCTCCCACTGGCCTTCTGATACACATAAATCTTCCGAATTCTTGAGAAAACTAGACAATCTAATAATCTCATCGAATCAAAGATTCCAACTTCGTGAAGCTTGTTTTATTCCATAAATGGAATTCTTAAGCTTACATACCATACCCGAGTTCTCGCTAGATGCAAAACCCTCATGTTGTTCCATATAGATTTCTTCATCAATAAATCCATTTAGAAAAGTTGTTCTGACATTCATTTTCCAAATCTCATAATCATGATAAGCAGCTATAGAAAGCAAAATCCTAATAGGCTTAAGCAGTGGTACTGGTGAAAAAGTTTCATCGTAGTCGACGCCATGTCGCTGCGTGTAACCATTTGCTACCAGTCGGGCCTTATAGGTTTCAACCTTTCCATCAAGCCCGCGCTTCATTTTGTAAACCCATTTACAACCGATAGGAACAATTCCTTCGGGAAGCAGAACCAAGACCCAAACTTGATTCTCATGTATTGAGTCTAACTCGGATTTCATGGCATCATGCCACTTCACGGAGTCGATGTCCAACATCGATTCTTTATAGGTAAAAAGGTCAATCTCTTCAACTAAGAGAACATCGAGACTCTTTTCTTGTATCAAATACAAGCGCTCAGAAGGCCTAGATACCCTTTGTGACCTTCAGAGTGTATGTGTTGAAGGTTCTTCATCTACTTGAACTTTAGGTTCCTCCGTTGGTTCGTTGTTTTCAGGTTGGACTTCATCAAGTTCAACCCGTCTATGATTACAACCTTTTGACAAAAATTCTACCTCTAGAAATTTTACGAAGCGATCTACGAACACATTTCAATGTTCGATATCATAGAACAGATATCCCTTCGTATTCTAAGGATATCCAACAAACCTAAGCTCTTACCCTCGAGGAGAAAGCTTATCTTGCTGAGCCATCCTGACATAGACAGGACAACCCCAAACCTTAACATAATTAAGATTTGGTTTCCTACCGGTCCATATCTCATATGGAGTCGTAGGAACTTCTTTTGAAGGAATCTTATTCAAAAGATGTGCAACTGTTAAAAGAGAGTAGCCCTATAAATAATAGGGCAAATCTGTAAAACTCAACATAGATCAGACCATATCCAATAAAGACTGATTTCTCCTCTTAGACACTCCATTGTGCTGTGGAGTACCTGGAAGAGTATATTGAGCGAAAATCCCATTCTCCTTCATATAATCCATGAACTCACTACTCATATATTCACCGCCTCGATCAGATCGAAGGCATTTAATATATTGAACAATTTGTTTTTCTACTTCATTACGGAACTCTTTGAACTTTTCAAAGGTTTCCGATTTATGTCTCATCAGATAGACATAACCATACTGTAGGCATGGTACAAAGATGGGCGACGCTGTCTGGGCTCGCGGCCCATAGGGAGTACGGAGTAGCCCGCGGGGGATTAAACCGGAGAATAAAGGAGTCGCCACCCAGTGTGAACTGGGAAATGATTTAAGGCCTCACTCACCCCTCGCAAGGGAAGACCTTAAACCGTTGGGTTCGGAATGGTCCCTTACTTATGCCAGTTGTAATGAACAGGTTTACGCAATGATATAACCAAGTCTTATGCAGCACATACAAGATAATTCAAATAAACACACGAATTTGCATACCATAAACATTAATGGAAGCATATTACATTAAAGAGTACAAGATGAGGAAATGAAGATAATAAATAATCAAAGGCAGAAAAGCGTCAATGAATAAATAATAAATAAAAGGAAGTTAATCAGACTTAAGCGAGTATTTCCCGAGTGGTATGTGGAGTTGTATCCCAAGTACAGATCACACTACCGTCCATTCAGATTCGGCTATGAAATTTACGTCTGGGTTTCCATCCGATATACCGCAAGGGATAACACATACAATCATTAACATAATGTAAACATATATGAAAGTAAACAAAAACATAAACAAAAATAAAGGCAAGACATTAAAATGACAATAAAAGCGAATAAAAAAAATAAAAAGATAAATAACACTGAATATGAATGCGAAATAAAATAACGATGAAATAAAGAATGACATAAAATGCAAATAATAAAATAACGAGGAATTAAAAAGGATATGCAACGAAATAAATACGAAATAAAGAAAAGTGTGACCAAAGAATTTTGCCGTTTTTAATGTAGGACTTCGCATACCCGGTTGGATGTATTTCACGTCCAACCAATCATGCCGTGTCCAGAACGACAAAATATAGTAAAGGGTGCCCTCAGGTCTTACATTTTAAGTCACTTTTCAAGAGTGCGTTGGGACGTCGCCGGAAGGATTAATGTTTCTCTCCTTTTCTGGTTCGCTGGTACAACGCTTTTGTTCACTACTTCTGCTCACTGTTTCACTATTTTGGACTATGGTTTTCCCTGGTTTAGGGCTGCTGTTTGGTGATTATTTTGGGACTATTTTAGGGGTTTTAGGCTATTATTTTAGGTGGTTCAGGGGCTTATTTTCGGAGGGTGTTTTCAGACTGATTTTCGATGGTTTAAGGGGTTGTTTTATGGCTAATTTTCGATGGTTCATGGGGCTATTTTGGGACTGATTTTCGGTGGTTCAGATGGGCTATTTTGTTGACATTTTGGTGTCTGTCAGGGGCTATTTTTTTTTTGTTTTTTATGTTTTTGTGTCAGTCAAGAGGCTGTTTTGTTCGTGTTTTTGAGTCTTAGGTTGCTCACTGGTTTCACGCCACTTTGGTTGCTGCTCACGTTCAGGCAGTCTTCATGTGCTGGTCTTCACGTCTTTTGGTCTGCATATGTTGGTTTGTGTTTCGGTAGTTTGTGTGTGTTTGTGGCAGTGTGTGTTTTCTGTCGAGTGTTGAGAGAAAGTGTCAGCTTGGTGTGTGTTTTCTTTGCGTTTGATTTTGCTTGTTGTCGGTTTGGTGATGGGTTATTTTGTTTGTGTTGTTCACGTGGCTGGTTCTAGGGTTTGCTGTCTCTTGTTTGTCCGGCTTTGAGGCAATTAATTTTTTTGGTTTTTGCTTTTGTTGTTTGTGTTTTTTGGTTTGTGCTTCCTTTTGGTTAGTGAAGGGATGTGGTTTCATTTGTTGCTTTGTCGGTCAGGGCTGGTTCTGAGGGTGGCCAAGTCTATAGTCTTGTGAACTGTCGTGTATAGAGTCTAGTTCTTTGTGTGAAGCCGTGTAGGGCGTGTCTATGTAAGCCGTGTGGCTTTGTTGTTGTGTGAAGCCGTGAGTGGCTTGACTACTCAGAGTGTAAGAAATAGAGAGGAGAGCTAAGGTTTTCTTTTTGCTGCCGAGAGTTTGTGTGAGAAAGAGAGAGGAGAGTGAATTAGGGTATCCTGTTTGGTGAAGGCGTATGTGTGTGCGTGTTGAAAAGTGAGAGATGGAAAAGTTGAGAGAGATGTGGAAAAGAGTGAGAGGCGGTTGACGGGCTGAGTTGAGAGAGGGATGAGAGTGAGAGATTAGGGTTCTTAGGTTACTGCCGAGAGTTGTTGAAAGAGAGAGAAAAGAGAGATAGCCGAGAGAAGATGAGCGTGTTTTTGGTTTTTTTTTTTTTTGGTTATTGCCGTCTTGTGTTGGGAAGGAGAGAGGAGAATTAGGGTTGGGTTTGGTTCCTTTTTATAGTTTCATGCTAGGGTTTTATTATTTTAGAGAGGGCTTAGGCGTGTGGGCCTTATAAGTTACATGGGCTTTGGATTGGTTGTGGGGGTTTTGGGCCAAGGATAATATTTAAAACAGAAATCGACTAAGCGAACCCGAGGCTAAACTAATGAGTTTAAATCTAACGAGGTATTAATTTTGGAATTTTCCCTTCCGGTATTCGTTTCCCGTGACTTCAGCGACTTATCGGGTAGTGTCTCCATACGTGGCTCATCATTGGGCTTTATACAAAAATGCAGTGTCTATAGTCGGCCCCACTTTGATGGGGCTTATGTAGTGTGTGACAGTGACAACCCTATCAAAATTATGCATGCATTTTTTTTAACCTGGTTCGTCGACTGTCGTACTTACATGTTGTTTTGTGAGATGCCTCGAACTGAGTGGATTTGGTGGTGAGGCATTTTGACCCATGGGCTTTGTTCCCGAACCACCGAGTGAGATGCTTTGATTTCTGGGCTTTGTTCCCAAACTGAATTGAGTTGATGGCGATGTGCTTTTGACCCCTGGGCTTTGTTCCTGAAACATCATTGGGCTTTGTTCCCGAACTGTGTTGATATTGGGCTTTATTCCCGAATTGAATTGAATTGATGGCGAGGTGCCTTGACCCCTGGGCTTTGTTCTAGAACCATCTCTGGGCTTTGTTCCCGAACTGAATTGAAAGTGTGGGCTTTATTCCCGAACCGTGTTGAGTGGGGGATTTATTCCCGAACTGTACTGAGTGTGGGCTTTATTCTCGAACCGTGTTGGGCTTTATTCCTGAACAGAACTGATTGTGGGCTTTATTCCTGAACTGTATTGAGTGTGGGCTTTATTCCCGAACTGTGTTAATTGTGGGCTTTATTCCCGAACTGTATTGATTGTGGGCTTTATTCCCGAACTGTGTTGATTGTGGGCTTTATTCCCGAACTGTGTTGATTGTGGGCTTTATTCCCAAACTGTGTTGATTGTGGGCTTTATTCCTGAATTGTGTGGAGAGTGGGCTTTATTCCCTGCTTGCTCATCTTTGCCGCTTTTTTTTTTTTTTTTTTTTCAAAACCTGCGAACAAAAACAAAAATTATGTATATGCGACGTGTATGCATGGATGTATTTTCTATTCCGATGGGTTAGCCCTTCCTTGTGCTCTTTGGTGCCCTTTGCCTACAAATGTCTTCGATCTCCCCCTAGGCCTGCTTATAATTTCCTTCTGACAGTTCTCCTCGGATGATCAAGTGGCTCAGTGGGCTTAGGCCCGAGAGGTTTTTGTATCGTATACAGTATCCTCTCCGCCCCAAGGACTATCCTTAGGTTCATTTCCCAGTCGGCGAAGTTGGTGCCCTTGAACACATTATCACCCATGATTATGTCACGGACATTTCCTTTGTTTGCCATCTTAACTACGATAATCTAATTATCTAGTTAACGATATGTGGGTACAGTCAAACTGTTACATAAAAAAAAATAACATTGTATTAGTCCAACTAATGTGTAAATATTGACGAAATAAGTTATGTAAGCGCGTAAAGCTAAGTATCTGAACGATAATTGCAAATTCAATACTAGCCTCCCACTATTTTCTGCAAGTCTCTAACCCTCTGTTGAGTACTCGGGAAATCCAATTTCCTAGTGGGCTAGGATCCCGTTAAATAACACACAACCTTGACTTTGGCCAACAAATTGTATGATATTTAACTAGGTAGATCTCGAAGATCAATTGGATCCCATCCAATTCCTAGATCCGGTAGGTGGACATCTAAGTCCGAAACATATACATATGTCAATGCATCCAATACATTTTCCTAACCATTTCCTCTGAATCAACTAAGCCTTGGCTTTGGCACAACAAACCTAATGATTCCAGTTAAGCGGGACCCATTGACGAGGAAAGTTTCGTAATCAATGTCGATGGACAAGAAGTGATCTTGACTTTGGCCAACAAATCACAACTTGGACAGGACACCGATGTGGAACAAAAGTCTCATGATTCAAACACATCCTCAATTGACAAAGGTCTTGACTTTGGCCAACAAACCAATGCCAATTTCAGATCTTGAGAAAGAATCATTCAACGGAAGGAAAATCGCTTAATATTGTTTGAGGGATTTTTCGCGTAATTGGCAACCAATTAATTTATCTTTGTTAGGTCTCATCATCATACACCCTTAAGCATGCTTCTAAAACATCATAAAGCGCGTAAAGTAAAGTAATAGCGATATACGGATGGATATGAACAACAACTTGTTCCTAGAACAAATCACTCCCTTTCCTCTCCCCGCTAGCACTATTCTACTCTTACCCAATTACATAATACAATAAGAGAAACCTCATTTACATTGAGGGGAATTAGGTGAGAAGAGAATACAAAGAGACAATAAGAGAAAGGCTGGACACGCAGGTCCAATTTATAAATTCTAAATTTACAATAATTTCTAAAATTACCCTTCCCTTCTAATATCCATCCGATATACACTATTCATACATCACATCCACATTCATTCATTCAAGGCATGTTATACAACCAATCAAATCCAATTAATTAGTCTTTAATTAGGTGACAATACAATGTTCAAACAATTGTTTGCATTTGCGCGAGTCCAACTCAATTTGAGAATAAATACTTATAGTATGAATTCACGAATTATATCGAACTACTCGTTAAATCCAATTTAAGTCGTATTCAATACTAATCCTATTATTTAATTCTAAATTAAATATTTACACTTTTATTGTGCTTTTATAACTTAGATTCCAAATCTAATACAATCGGGTCTCAAAGCCCAACTAACATCTAATGTCCGTTTAATTAAAGTCAGATGGGCTTTCAATTGATTTCTTTAGGCTTGGGTTTTGGTCAATGTATGGGTCAAACCCAATTACCAAGCCCAATAAGGAATCACCCTCATATGCCATAAAATCAATATCAAGCCCATAAGGCCCAATTAAACATAAAAGCCCATTTATTACATTTGGGCTTAAATGGTGTGATTTAGGCCCATTTTGGATCCTATCCAAATGGTCCAAATCTACTTGGCCCAACCAAGCCCATTATGTCCAAATATAATAGTTTTAGGCCCAATTCAAAATTAAGCCCAACTAACCAAATTTTAAAATTCCAAATTTTATAACTTAATTAATTAAAGTGTATTATCATGATTAATCCTTTAAATCAATATTCCCAAAATATCAAATTAATCCATTAATCATATTTTTATCTTAAATATATGTCCAACATTATTTAATCAAAAAAACAAGTCCCTAATCCTCCATCAAGCATTCGGCCAAGGTGATTAAAATGGTTCCGATTTCGTTTTCAATCCAATCGAGTTAGAAATCATCATTCCATATTGTTTCAAGTCATCTAATGTCTTAAAATTAAAAAATCATCCAGTCCATATGCTTGCATGTATTCGGCCAAGCCTCATTTGGGTTGGAAAAATTAATCCAATTTATTTTCCATGAAATTGATGATGTATAATCTAAATAACATACATTTAAGCATATTTAATCAAGCAAACTCATCAAATCATGCTTCATACAATTTTCCCCAAATAACATCCTAATATATTTGCATGCTCTTTAAGCTCAATGATACCGTTGTTGAAAAAAAATAACCAAGCCCCAAGATCAACAAGAACAAGCAAAATATATAAATACATGAATGAATAAATTGAAGTATGGCGGAATCATACTCACAATACTTGAAAATGGATGCTAAGATGATGCGAAATTCCTCCCTTGTGCAGTGAAGCTCTCGGCCAAGAAGAAAAGAGGGACTCCAAGTCGAGTTTGATCCTTCCAAGCTCAAGGATTAGTTTCCCATATCACCTATGTATGATCCTTTGAAGGTGCTAGCCTTTGTTGTGATTTTGAATGCACAACTTCTTCAAATCTTGCCACAAAAATTGAAGAAAGGAGAGCCAAAAACTGCTTGCAAGTTTCGGCAATGTGAGAGAGAGAGGAGTGTTATGATTTTTGTTACAAAAAATCAATTTATATTTATGCCATAATATTTATTAAATTAATAATAAACTTATGACACAAATCATGCAATGGCTTAGAGTGTCAAACACTCAAACTCCATGCAAAACCATTGAGTGTATTGTACACTATCACCATGCAATGTATTAACAATTAAATAATGCATAAAATGACATGTGTCATGTGGGCCCCACACGTTTCCAAATGAAAGTGGGCCCACGTGCACTCACGCGTTCGGGTTCGATATTTCCTAAATACCGAACTTACGTCGCAACGTTAATTAAATCGAATTTAAATAAATAATTACGCCTAGCGAAATTATTATTTACGTCGCTAACGAATTAATTCTAAATTAACTCGTTTGCCCGAATTAAAATCTAATTTTAATTTCGCGTCGAAATCGAATTTCGATTATTATATCGAATATAATAATTTTACGATTAATTCCAAATTAATCGTTCTCTCTCTATGTATAGTACTTTATCCAAGATAAAGTCTCTCCGTAATTAATCCAAGATTAATCGAGTTTGAATCATACGTCATTGGTGAATCTTCGGGAAGCGACCCAAGAGATCTCTGGATATATTGGCAGTAAATACGGCCGTCAGATTATCCGAACACGTACGTACCAAGTACTACGTTTTTACCGATTTACAAGACAAGGTTAGCCTCTAGCAAAACGCCATGCCTACCCAATTCTCCAGAAATATTCTTATTGGAATATAAGATCTATAACAGGCGTAGTATACCGTAGTATAGTGTATATCGAACCAGTATCGGATGATCACATGTAAGGCCTGGGGCTGGAGATGTGTCTGCCCCGTACGATACACATATCGGACATCAAACAACCAGTCTCTTTGAATCGGATAATCCTGACCTAGTCATATTATCCCGATGGTTGCAACCATTATAGAGTACTAGTTCTGTATCCCTCGCGATCATCATCTCCATATGTCTGAAGTGATACTTCCATCTTGACATCACACCCAATACACTACGATTCTCGATAAATCCAGAAGAGGTGAACACAGAACCCGTTAAAGCCCTGGACCACCAAAACTAAAGTTTACCGATTGTCGTAAGTACTAGCGATGCAAGTCTCAGGTTAAGATCATATGCACCTACCCTGAAGCAGACTCCCATAGACACGCAGACATACTACCAATGGGATTCCGCGGGGTCTATCCAGAGCGAAGCTGTTTTCCGTACCATCGGTAAAACACAACCTCCTACCGCACTTGCATAAGTATCCTATACTTAAATATATGAGAACTATGACGTTGTGCCCTCACAACATTCACAAGTACAGTACTAGTCTATTCCGCATTATCGATGTCCAATCTCGATAATACTACGACTAGGGATATTTAATGATTAAACCTTTATGGATTGATACCGTCTCATATCATCACAATCCGGAACTAATCATAGGGACTCTTACCATTTATATCAAAGTAAATAAATTACAAAACGGTAAAAGGCAATTTCATTACTACATAGTTAATTTTGTACAATAATACAATATCATTTACAAAATAGTGACGCTATGGGTCATAACTGTCTAACAAAGGGTGCCCCCAGGTCTTACCTTTTAAGTCGCATCTCGGGAGTGCTTTGGGACGTCGCTGGAAGGATTAATAATTCGCTGCTTTTCTGGTTCGCTGGTTCAACGTTTTTGTTCACTATTTCTGCTTACTATTTCACTGTTTTGGACTGCGGTTTTCACTGGTTTAGGGCTGCTGTTTGGTGATTATTTTAGGACTGGTTTAGGGGTTTTAGGCTACTGTTTTAGGTGGTTCAAGGGCTGATTTTCAGACTGATTTTTGGTGGTTTAGGGGGCTGTTTTAGGGCTGATTTTTGATGGTTCAGAGGGCTATTTTGGGACTGATTTTCGGTGGTTCAGGGGGGCTATTTTGTTGACATTTTGGTGTCGGTCAGGGGTTATTTTGTTGATGTTTTTATGTCGGCCGAAAGGATGTTTTGTTCGTGTTTTTAGTCTTAAATTGCTCACTGATTTCACGCCACTTTGGTTGCTGCTCACGTTCACGCAGTCTGCATGTGCTGGTCTTCATGTCTTTTGGTCTGCATGTGTTGGTTTGTGTTTCAGAAGTATGTGTATATTTGTGGCAGTGTGTGTTTGCTGTCGAGTGTTGAGAGAAAGTGTCAGCTTGGTGTGTTTTCTTTGTGTTTGATTTTGCTTGTTGTCGGTTTGGTGAGGGGTTATTTTGTTTGTGTTGTTCACGTGGCTGGTTCTAGGGTTTGATGTCTCTTGTTTGTTAGGCTTTGGGGCAATTAATTTTGTTGGTTTTTGCTTTTGTTGTTTGTGTTTTTTGGTTTGTGCTTCCTTTTGGTTAGTGAAGGGATGTGGTTTCGTTTGTTGCTTTGTCGGTCAGGGCTGGTTTAGAGGGTGGCCAAGTCTCTAGTTTTGTGAATTGTCCTGTATAGATTCTGGTTCTTTGTGTGAAGCCGTGTGGCTTTGTTGTTGTGTGAAGCCGTGAGTGGCTTGGCTGCCCAGAGTGTAAGAAATAGAGAGAAGAGCTAAGGTTTTCTTTTTACTGCCGAGAGTTTGTGTGAGAAAGAGAGAGGAGAGTGAATTATGGTTTTCTGTTTGGTGAAGCCGTATGTGTGTGCGTGTTGAAAAGTGAGAGATGGAAAAGTTGAGAGAAAAGCGAGAGGTGGAAAAGAGTGAGAGGCGGCTGACGGATTGAGTTGAGAGAGGGCCGAGAATGAGAGATTAGGGTTCTTAAGTTACTGCCGAGAGTTGTTGAAAGAGAGAGAATGGAGAGATAGCCGAGAGAAGATGAGCGTGTTTTGGGTTTTTTGTTTTTTTGGTTATTGTCGTCTTGTGTTGGGAATGAGAGAGGAGAATTAGGGTTGGGTTTGGTTCATTTTTGTAGTTGCATGCTAGGGTTTTATTATTTTGGAGAGGGCTTAGGCGTGTAGGCCTTGTGAGTTGCATGGGCTTTGGATGGGTTGTGGGGGGTTTTGGGCCAAGGCTAATATTTAAAATAGAAATCGACTAAGCAAACCCGAGGCTAAACTAGTGAGTTTAAATCTAACGAGGTATTAATTTTGGAATTTTCCCTTCCGGTATTCGTTTCCCGTGACTTCCGCGACTTATCGGGTAGTGCCTCCATATGAGGCTCATCATTGGCCTTTATGTAAAAATGTAGTGTCTACACGTACCGTGACATATCATCGATAAAGGTAATGAAGTACGAATAACCACTGTGAGCAGTCTGACTTAGTAGACCACACACATCAGAATGTATGGGTTCCAGTAAGTTAGTGGCGCAGTGTCCAACACCAGCAATGGGGCTTTGGTCATCTTACATTAAATACGTGATTCACAAGTTGGATAGGGTTCAATGGTGAGATCTGGTATCAAACCATTCCTAACCAATTTTGTAAGGCGTTTCACGCCTATTTGACCTAGCCTCATATGCCAAAGTTCAGTATTATTAACTACAGGTAAACTACGTTTATTAATCATAGTATTCAAAATATCTCTAGAAGTATGCAATGTGTAATGACCATGCTTATTTGGACAACAAAGGATCTGAATATTATGTTTATAATATAAATATAAAAGAACAGTTCTTAATATTAACATGATAACCTTCTGTATCTAATACAAAAAAGAGATATAATATTTGCTACACATCCTGGTACAACGTAGCAATCATTTAAAAAAGGCTCACACTCGGCAAGGGGATCTCGCATACTCCCACTACAACTACATCCAAAGAGTCTCCACTCCCAAAACGCAACTGCATCTCTCCAGGCTTCAGCTTCTTACATTCCTTCAGCACGTGCAACGAATTACAAATTTGAACAGGACAAGCAGAATCCAAAATCCAGCTGGATGTAATAGCTTCACAAGCTAGTGAGATATTAATAACTGGAAAAATAAATGTACTTGATGTAGATGCTCTCTCTCTCCTTATCTGGCAAATGTAGTTAGGACAGTTCCTTTTCCAGTACCCGAATTTGCTGTAATGATGGCATTTGTCTTCAGATGCCCTCTTGGGCTTAGCTATCTTTCCTTGCGATGGAGGACCGAAACCCTTATTCTTCTTCGCTTTTGTCTTCTTTCTCTTTGGCCTGGGCTGGGAAGAAGTAGAAAGTGAAGTAGGTTTCGGAGGGCAAGTCAGTACTCCATTCCTTAGATCATCTTCCGATGTGATCAGCATCCTATGCAGTTCATGGTAGGAACAAATAATCCCATTCATGTTGAAATACATTACGAATTGGGGATAAGATGCTGGAAGCGAACCAAGAATGACATCACTACCGAGAATGTCATTCAGAGGAAGATTATGTTACCTCAGTTGTTCGATCAAATCGATGAAGTGAAGAACATGCGAGCTCACAGCTTGCCCATCGTCTAGTCGCGCATGGAATAGTTCCATCGCAACTTTATGAACAATAATTTGTTATTGGTTCAACATACTATACGCATCTTGCATGCCATAGTATTGCCTCTTGAGTTCCGATGCCAGTGAACTTAAAATGTATGATTTAACTTTTAAATTATCGTCTTTCCAAGATTTGAAAACTTGTAGTTCCTCCGGTGTTGCGTCTTCAGACACAACAAGGGGTAGCGGACCCTAAAGTACATATCCCAACTATTCAGATTCAAGGACAATCCTTAAATCCAAATCCTTATCAGCAAAGTTTTCAGCGCCTTTTAATTTGTTCGTATCCAATATACGCGCAAATGGATTAGTCGATTATGCCGCTGTAGACAACAGAAACTGGACGACGCTGTTCCGGGCTCGCGGCCCGTTGGGAGTACGGAGTAGCCCGCGGGGGACTAAACCGGAGAGTAATGGAGTCGCCACCCGGTGTGAACCGGGAAAATGATTTAAGGCCGCACTCACCCCTCGCAAGGGAAGACCTCAAACCGTTGGGTTCGGAATGGTCCCTTACTTATGTCGTTGGTAATGAATGGATTTGTGCAATATTAACCAAGTCTACTCAACATACATGTTCGTCAAAGTAGTCTAAATTCTAGGTTTGCATGCTTCAACAGTAAACTTTTCATAACGACAAACATCCGACATCACACATCAAACATGCTACATACATAGTAATCTAAACATGCCTTAATTTAAATTCCTAATACAAAAGGTAAATAACTAAAGTCATGCCCAAAATAAAAATAACATTCTAATAGCCTAATCATGCTCACATACAAGTTTGAGTGGAATGAAACATATGAATCTTTCAAGTGGTACGGGGCATTGTATCCCGAGTGCAAACCATATTACCGTCCATTCGGATTCGGCTATGGAATTTATGTCCGGGTTTCTATCTAATATACCACAAAAAGAACACATATTTCATTCACCCGAAATCACATCATACACTAATTCACAATACTCATGCGAAATAAAATAATAAAATAACTAAAAATAAATGATAATAAATAAAAGGGTGCCCTCAGGTCTTACCTTTTAAGTCACTTTCCGGGAGTGCGTTCCATGATGCCGGAAGGGATGTCGTTTCGACTGTTTTCACTGGTTCGCTATTTCGCTATTTTCACGGGTCTGCTGTTTTCGATGTTTTCACCCGCGGTTACAATTTACTGTTTTGTTGATGGTGTATGTACATGCAGTGGGGGTTTACGTGGAAGGTGGTCATGCAGTGAGGGTGGTGTCTTGGTCTCGGCAGTGTGCATGAGGTGCTCGGTAGTTTCAGGGTTGCAGTGAAGGATGGTTGATCTCGGTAGTGAAGGGCTTCATGTGCGTTGGTGATGTTGTTGTGCAGGGCTGTTAAAGGTGCGTTGAAATTGAGTGTTTGATGAAGGGTTCGGCTGAGTGTAAGGGAGGTTAAGGGAGTGCTATGTGGACGCAAGGGTTGAGGACGTGAGGTGGAGCGTGTGCCTGCTGTGGCTGATGTTGATGATGAAGGTTAGCGATAGAGGGAGCTGTGTACGTGAGTCAGGGGTTGCTTGTGAGGGAGTATTAGGCGCGAATCAGGGGGTTGGTTGGAGGTGTTTCAGGCAGGAGTTGGGGCTGCTTTTGAGGAAGTTTCAGGCGTGAGTATGGGCAGGTGCGAGGGGTCTATTTTGGTAGGTGTATAGGCGTGTATTTGAGGGGTAGTTATGAGAGGTTGGCTTCGTGAGTGGTGTTGTTCAGTTCATGAGGGTGTGTAGGGTTGGCGAATTTAATGGCAGTGGTGTGCTTGTTCACGTAGAGGAGAATGGCGTGGAGGAGTGGCTTACGTGAATAAGGGTTTGTGTTCCTCTCCCTCTCGAGTGAAGGCTGATGAAGTGTTCCCCATATGAAGTAGGGTTTGTCGCCGTGGTGTTGAGAGTTTAGGGCAGTTAAGACATGCTGAAGGCAAGATGATGGCGAACAGTGTTGTCTGTTGAAGGGCTGCTGGCAGTGAGTTGTGATGATGAGAGAAGGCTAGGGTTTGTATGAGTGGATGGAGATGTGGCGTGGGTGATTATGGTTCTTGGCTGTGGCGTGAGTCAGAGGGGAAGTGGCATGCTGGTGGCGTGTGTACGAGGCTTGAAGGGCTGGTGAATGCGTGCTGAGAATGAAGGGTTTAGGGGTTGTGCGAGGTGGTGCTAGGGTCTTTGTGACGTGTTTTCCGTGAATCAGAGGAGCTTGAGTGATCCGCCTTGAGCTGTGGAGGGGTATCTCGGCTGTAAAGAGGGCTGTTAGCGAGCTTGTTTGAAGGGGCAGTTGATGTGTTAAGCGTGAAGGGCTGATGAAAATGGCGTCCGTTTCCCTTTGTGCGTGAAGTCCTTCCCTCTATTATGGTTTCATGGCCGTGACCTCATGAAGGAGGGCTGAATGATCGAGATCATCGATATGATGGGGCGTGAATGTGAAGGAGATAATCGAGGAGATTCGGTGATGGGCTGGCTGACGCATGCATGGGTGACGGATGATTTGTTGTGTTGTGCATGTGGTCGTGGGGTATGGCATGGTGTGGCTTTGGTGCTTATTTTGGATTTTCATTTCTTGGTGGTTGGGTTCATTTGGGTTTGCATGGGTGGTCTTTGGTTGTTAGTGTTTGGGTGTATGGTAATTTGTGTTTGGTTTTGGTTTGTTCACGTGGGAGGCTTGGCATTTTGTGTTTGGTTGATGGAGTGTAAGACATGTGAGGGATTTGGCTTGGACTTTTTGTTTTGTGAAATTATTTGGTGGAAGATGAAAAAATGGGTGGCTTTCACGTGGGAGTGTATGGGGAGTGGAAAAGGTGGCATTTTGGTTTGTGAACCGAGCCGAGGATAAATTAAAACTGAGACCGAACGAGCGAACCCGAAGCTTGAACAAGCGAACCAAATTCAATAAAAATAGTCAATTCTTGACCCTTCCCTTCCGACGACCGCTTTCCGCAACTTCCGCAACTAAAAAAGAAGTGCCTCCAGTCGAGGCTCATCATTGGGCTGATATGCAAAAATGCAATGCCTACAGTCGCCCCCACTTTGATGGGACTTGTGCAGTGTGTGACAATGACAATTTTATCAAAGTACATGCAATGTATTTTTACTTACCTGGCTCGCCAGCTGCCACATGACTTACCTGCTGCTTCGAAATGAATTGATATGATGGCGAGGTGCCTCGACCTCTGGGCTTTGTTCCCGAACCACCGAATGTGAACTGTGATGATGATGCAGTGGGCCCTCGACCCTGGGATGCATCCCAGAACTGCAACCGACAACGGGGGCCTCGACCCTGGGACGCACCCCAATACCGCTGACAAAATGGGCCTCGGCCCGGGGACGCATCCCCAAAATGATGCAGTGGGTCCATGACCCTGGGACGCATCCCAATAACTGCAACCGACAACGGGGGCATCGACCCAAGGATGCATCCCAATACCGCTGACAAAATGGGCCTCGGCCCGGGGACGCATCCCCAAAATATGATGCAGTGGGTCAACGACCCAGGGACGCATCCCGATAACTGCAACCGACAACGGGGGCCTCGACCCTGGGACGCATCCCAATACCGCTGACAAAATGGGCCTCGGCCCGGGGATGCATCCCCAAAATATGATGCAGTGGGTCCACGACCCTGGGACGCATCCCGATAACTGCAACCGACAACGGGGGCCTCGACCCTGGGACGCATCCCAATACCGCTGACAAAATGGGCCTCGGCCCGGGGACGCATCCCCAAATTGATGCAGTGGGTCCACGACCCTGGGACGCATCCCAATAACTGCAACCGATAACGGGGGCCTCGACCCTGGGACGCATCCCAATACCACTGGCAAAATGGGCCTCGGCCCGGGGACGCATCCCCAAAATACAATATACTTACGATGATGTGGGTCTCAACCGTAAAATGCATCCCCAAACTTCTGAAGATGATGATATAGGCCTTGACCTTGGGACTCGCCCCCCAAAACTTGATACTGTAGCTGGTGTGGGTCTCAACCTTGGGACTCATCCCCGAAACTGATACTAATGCTGATGTGGGTCTCGCCCTCGGGACTCATCTCCGCAACCGATACTGATGCTTATGCTGAATGTGGGCTTCAACCCTGGGACTCATCCCTACAACAGATACTGATGGTGACACAGGCCTCGACCTAGGGACTCGTCCCCACAACTGATACTGATATGGGCCTCGCCCCCAGACTGATACTGATGTAGGCCTCGCCCCAAACTGATACTGATGTGGGCCTCGCCCCAAACTGATACTAAAGTGGGCCTCGCCCAAACTGATACTGATATGGGTCTCGCCCCAAACTGATACTGATGTGGGCCTTGCCCAAACTGATACTGATATGGGCCTCGCCCCAAACTGATACTGATATGGGCCTCGCCCCCAGACTAATACTGATATGGGCCTCGCCCAAGCTGATACTGATATGGGCCTTGCCCCCAGACTGATACTGATGTGGGCCTCACCCCAAACTGATACTGATATGGGCCTCGCCCCAAACTGATACTGATATGGGCATCGCCCAAACTGATACTGATATGGGCCTCGCCCCCAGACTAATACAGGTATGGGCCTCGCCCAAGCTGATACTGATATGGGCCTTGCCCCCAGACTGATACTGATGTGGGCCTCGCCCCAAACTGATATGGGACTCGCCCTAAACTGGTACTGATGCTGCTGCAGGCCTCGGCCCTGGGACTCATCCCCGAAACTGATACTGATGCTGCTGCAGGCCTCGGCCCCGGGACTAATCCCTGAAACTGATGCCGATGCTGCTGCAGGCGTCGTCCCTGGGACTCATCCCCGAAACTGACACTGTAACAGATGTGGGCCTCAACCCTGTGACTCATCTCTGAGAACTTATGCTGAAGCTGATGTGGGCCTCGGCCCTGGGACTCATCCCCGAAACTGATATTGATGATGTGATGGTTCATTTCAACATGCTGTTATTGTGTGGGGTGGTTCATTCCCGAACTGTTACTGTGATGTGGTCAATTCTCGAACCGTTACTGTGAAGTGGTCCGTTCTCGAATCGCGTTCCATTCTCAGACTCTACTCCATTCTCAGATTACCATTCTCGTCAAAACTGATACTGTATACTTGGAGTGTCATACCCGGTAAAACTGATACTGTGTCTCCATACCCGAAGTGGCGCACTCGACAAAACTGATTCTGACAAAGATGTGGGCCTCGCCCATAGAGTGCCATACCCGGCCGGACTGATCCTGATAAAGATGTGGGCCTCGCCCCCCAGAGTGCTATACCCGGCAAAACTGATTATGAACTGATGTGGGCCTCGCCCCCAGGTTGAGATAGGCCTCGCCTTCAAACTGATACTGATGTGGGGCTTCGCCCCCAAGCTGATATGATATTCTACTTCACACATTACACCACCTCTCACGAGATAATATTTGATAGATAGACATATTTTTGTCCTCAACGAATGCTTTCGCATCGAAACCGAAGAACCTTCAAAGTACTCGACATACTCAAGTCCAATCTTCTGAATGGGTGATCTGAACTAGACTCCTAGTGTGTGTGTGCTAAGGCTCTTTCGCAGCTTGTTCCTTAAGTAGGCCAACTCGATGATTTTGCTTCGGAGAATCGAACCAGTGGGTCTAACCAACCTGGATGTCTTAATCACATTCTGTGATTACTTTCGCATACTCAACATGATATGGTTTTCATCTTTTTTTTTCTTTTGTCTCTTTCTTTTAATTTTTTTTTATCTCTTATTTTTTCCTTTTCTCTTTTCTTTTTCTGACACACCTACCCTTTAAGGTAGCATTTCTCCTCATGGTGGTCCTAATACTCGTCCATGGGTAGCTTCACGCTTATCGGTTATAGGTGGTCTATTTTTTTTCTTTTCTTTTTTATTTCAGAGACTTTTTTCCTTATTTCCAACCATATCATATATCATAACATCAGTAAACAAGTGTGGACACCCAGGCAAACGGTCATTCACCGATCCATCATCTCTTCAATTAGTCACCTCGCTAACCACTCAGGCTTCTACTGCTAGGATCCCGTAATCAAGTGCTCACGAGTCTAGCTGAGATCAATCCATTCAGAATACTGGACGAGAGCACATCTCGCACTTATCGTTTCTAGGGTTTCTCCCTGCAGCAAACAATGTCATCACCGGACATATGTCTAATTACCAAAGACTTCTCTCACTCATTTTTTTTTCTTTTCTTTCATCATTTTTTTTTTCATTTTTTTTTCTTTCATTTTTTTTTTCACTTTTCATTTTTTTTTTCAACAATCAATATAGAACACAAACTTTACAAACTTTTAAATAGCTCTCATGCCTGTAATACCTGGTAAGTTGGAAACGTCACCGATTAAGATCAATGTCCAATCTACGCTTCTTGTCATGATCACTATCAGTCCAGTCCAATTTGGAGAGGACGGGGTCAAGCTTCGGTTCAAAGGCTAGGACCTGGTCAATCAACTCTTCGGCCTTTGTCGCAGTTAAGAAAACATCTTCCACAGATTTGGTGACGAATTCATGTCTCTTGGCTTCCGCAAGAAACACAAACAGGAAATCGAAGAAGTGCTCAATATTAAGCAACCCGATGGGTTTCCGGTGAACGTTCAGGTGTGCCCATGACACCACTGTAAATATCTTTTCGAATGTACCAAGTCCACCTGGTAATGCAATGAACGCATCTGCAGTATTAATCATTTCATGAATTTGTTCAGACATACCTGACACAATGCGCTCGTCTCCATTTGTCGGCCCGATTAACCTTTCGTCTGCCAAAGGTCTTGGGATGATTCCCAAGACGTGACCGCCACCTTCCTGAACGGCTTTTGAGATTTCTCCCATAATCCCCATACTTCCACCTCCGTAAATTAAATTCATATTTTTAGCGGCCATCACTTGTCCCAATTCTCTAGCAGCTTCCAAGAATTAAGATCTATTACCAGCGTTAGATCCACAGAAGAAACAAATTTTTTTGAATCGTTGTTGTGAGGTTTCTTCCATTTTTTTTCTCTTTTACTTTGGATATATGTCTGATCGTGTTGAGGAGAGCAATGCCGAGCTGAATTTATAGGACCAGCAAAAGAGGTGAACAATAATTGCAATAACGATGGTTAGCTAAACCACAAAAGGAGTCATCATAAGTCTAAAAGGTTACTGGATCCTGTCTGCGAAAAAAACGAGAGAAATCGTGAGATGTCAAAAGGTTGTGGATTCGTTCCACGAAAATAACAGAAAATAACAAAGGAGATCGTGATATGTCAAAAAGCCGTGGATTCTTTCCACGAAAATAACAGAAAATACCAAAAGAAGTCCTAAAATGTCAAAAAGTTGTGGATCCCTTCCACCTCAACATGTCATGAAAGGTCCCAAAAGTTATGGATTCTGTCTACAAAAATTCCAAAACAAGTCATGAAAGGTCAAAAAGTCTGGATCATACTCACGAAAATAACATAAAATAACAAAGCCAAAGCAATAATTAAGGTAAAGGAATTGTGTACTCAATACGTTGCTCGCTTGGTATAAATTCATTAAGGTGCGTCTCATGAATTCTTTCTTTACTCTGCCACCACTAATGAATTAGCTCCCATTCTTGTGATTGCCCAACACCATTCCCTCTGTCTTAACATGCTCCGCCTTTGCTTTTGCCTACAAAAATAACACACAAAATTAAAAACTCAACAACATGTATACACAAAACATGAAAATAGAAATCGCAACAAAGTGTATGGGTTGCCTCCCTGTTAGCACTAAATTCATTGTCTTCAGCCAGACATGACCGAAATCCATCTGTCAATGTGTCTCCAATGTCATCCTCAGTGCTTCTGCCACATTTTGATCCTTGCTGCTTTTTTTTTCTCTCTTTTTTTTCATTGAAACCTGCGGATACAAAACAACAGAATAAAGACGTGTGCATGTAATGTATACATATGCAAGTGTAGAGGTCCTCCATGTTCATGATGAGTTAGATGATCCGCATCGTGCTCCTTGGCGCCATGTGCCTACGCATGTCTCTGATCGCCCCCTAGGTCTGCTTATAGTTTTCTCCTGCTGGTTCTTCTCTTTTGTTTGGAACCGGCAAACACAGAACAAACACAAAACACAAAAAGGAATGCAGAATATGTCACGTGTATGCATGCATGCATGAATGGGTTTCCTATCCCGTTGGATTAGGTCTTCCACCAATTCCCTTGATGAATGCTCGGTCTTTTCTAACCCAACGGGTATCTAGGATGGCTTTCAAGACAAAAGGATTAACATGATGCATGTATGCATGAGATGCGTGACATGCGTGAGATGCGTGTGATGCGGAAAATACATATATAAGTTGGCCTATCATCATTTTAAAGCATTGAATCACATCATTGCGCGGTGCAAACTTGTCCTAATTGAAAAGGCCCAACAAGTTTACACTTTGCGATAATATAACTAAATAACTTCAAATGGTAAAAAGGCCCAAACACAAACTGGCCCATCGGCATTTTGGAAATTTTGGCCTAATTGTCAAAAGGACATGAACTTGTCACAGTTTAAAGGGCCCAACGAGTTCACATCTTTTGACAAAGAGTCCAACTGAATCTAAATGACGACGGTCCAAAACACAAGCATAATCAAATATTTTCTAAGGGTCATGCAACTAAGGTTCAAATGTAGGTTTTAGGAATGTAAACAAAGGCTCTCGCTGATGAAGGATTGTTCACAACTAGGACTCCCCACTCAAGGGTTAAAGCGACCAAGTGAACGGTTATCTGGGTGCCTTCACAGCTTTTCCCCGAAGGGTAGTGAGAGAAGGAAGACACCAAACCATCACCTAGCCTTAACAATGCATTTGATTAAACTCCCTAAACCCACAGTAGTCATGATTAATTAAACCACAAATCTAAACATTACATGACATTATTTCGGAGCCGATTCTCTATCCCCAGTGGGGTCGCCAAACTGTAGACAACAGAAACTGGACGACGCTGTTCCGGGCTCGCGGCCCGTTGGGAGTACGGAGTAGCCCGCGGGGGACTAAACCGGAGAGTAATGGAGTCGCCACCCGGTGTGAACCGGGAAAATGATTTAAGGCCGCACTCACCCCTCGCAAGGGAAGACCTCAAACCGTTGGGTTCAGAATGGTCCCTTACTTATGTCGTTGGTAATGAATGGATTTGTGCAATATTAACCAAGTATACTCAACATACATGTTGGTCAAAGTAGTCTAAATTCTAGGTTTGCATGCTTCAATAGTAAACTTTTCATATCGGCAAACATCCGACATCACACATCAAACATGCTACATACATAGTAATCTAAACATGCCTTAATTTAAATTCCTAATACAAAAGGTAAATAACTAAAGTCATGCCCAAAATAAAAATAACATTCTAATAGCCTAATCATGCTCACATACAAGTTTGAGTGGAATGAAACATATGAATCTTTCAAGTGGTATGGGGCATTATATCCCGACTGCAAACCATATTACCGTCCATTCGGATTCGGCTATGGAATTTATGTCCGGGTTTCTATCCAATATACCACAAAAAGAACACATATTTCATTCACCCGAAATCACATCATACACTAATTCACAATACTCATGCGAAATAAAATAATAAAATAACTAAAAATAAATGATAATAAATAAAAGGGTGCCCTCAGGTCTTACCTTTTAAGTCGCTTTCCGGGAGTGCGTTCCATGATGCCGGAAGGGATGTCATTTCGACTGTTTTCACTGGTTCGCTATTTCGCTGTTTTCACGGGTCTGCTGTTTTCGCTGTTTTCACCCGCGGTTACAGTTTACTAT
This sequence comes from Zanthoxylum bungeanum, assembly GCA_019454045.1. Lineage (NCBI taxonomy): Eukaryota > Viridiplantae > Streptophyta > Magnoliopsida > Sapindales > Rutaceae > Zanthoxylum > Zanthoxylum bungeanum. The sequence goes on from SKCR01011706.1 coordinate 63,800, forward strand.
TTTGTTGATGGTATGTGTACATGCAGTGGGGGTTTACGTGGAAGGTGGTAATGCAGTGAGGGTGGTGTCTTGGTCTCGGCAGTGTGCATGAGGTGCTCGGCAGTTTCAGGGTTGCAGTGAAGGATGGTTGGTCTCGGTAGTGAAGGGCTTCATGTGTGTTGGTGATGTTGTTGTGCAGGGCTGTTAAAGGTGCGTTGAAATTGAGTGTTTGATGAAGGGTTCGGCTGAGTGTAAGGGAGGTTAAGGGAGTGCTATGTGTATGCAAGGGTTGAGGACGTGAGGTGGAGCGTGTGCCTGCTGTGGATGATGTTGATGATGAAGGTTAGCGATAGAGGGAGCTGTGTACGTGATTCAGGGGTTGCTTGTGAGGGAGTATTAGGCGCGAATCAGGGGGTTGGTTGGAGGTGTTTCAGGCGGGAGTTGGGGCTTCTTTTGAGGAAGTTTCAGGCGTGAGTATGGGAAGGTGCGATGGGTCTATTTTGGTAGGTGTATAGGCGTGTATTTGAGGGGTAGTTATGAGAGGTTGGCTTCGTGAGTGGTGTTGTTCAGTTCATGAGGGTGTGTAGGGTTGGCGAATTTAATGGCAGTGGTGTGCTTGTTCACGTAGAGGAGAATGGCGTGGAGGAGTGGCTTACGTGAATAAGGGTTTGTGTTCCTCTTCCTCTCGCGTGAAGGCTGATGAAGTGTTCCCCTTATGAAGTAGGGTTTGTCGCCGTGGTGTTGAGAGTTTAGGGCAGTTAAGACATGCTGAAGGCAAGATGATGGCGAGTAGTGTTGTCTATTGAAAGGCTGCTGGCAGTGAGTTGTGATGATGAGAGAAGGCTAGGGTTTGTGTGAGTGGAAGGAGATGTGGCGTGGGTGATTAGGGTTCTTGGCTGTGGCATGAGTCAGATGGGAAGTGGCATGCTGGTGGCGTGTGTACGAGGCTTGAAGGGCTGGTGAATGCGTGCTGAGAATGAAGGGTTTAGGGGTTATGCGAGGTGGTGCTAGGGTCTTTGTGACGTGTTTGCCGTGAATCAGAGGAGCTTGAGTGATCCGCCTTGAGCTGTGGAGGGGTATCTCGGCTGTAAAGAGGGCTGTTAGCGAGCTTGTTTGAAGGGGCAGTTGATGTGTTAAGCGTGAAGGGCTGATGAAAATGGCGTCCGTTTCCCTTTGTGCGTGAAGTCCTTCCCTCTATTATGGTTTCATGGCCGTGACCTCATGAAGGAGGGCTGAATGATCGAGATCATCGAGATGATGGGGCGTGAATGTTAAGGAGATAATGGAGGAGATTCGGTGATGGGCTGGCTGGCGCATGCATGGGTGACGGATGCTTTGTTGTGTTGTGCATGTGGTCGTGGGGTATGGCATGGTGTGGCTTTGGTGCTTATTTTGGATTTTCATTTCTTGGTGGTTGGGTTCATTTGGGTTTGCATGGGTGGTCTTTGGTTGTTAGTGTTTGGGTGTATGGTAATTTGTGTTTGGTTTTGGTTTGTTCACGTGGGAGGCTTGGCATTTTGTGTTTGGTTGATGGAGTGTAAGGCATGTGAGGGATTTGGCTTGGACTTTTAGTTTTGTGAAATTATTTGGTGGAAGATGGAAAAATGGGTGGCTTTCATGTGGGAGTGTATGAGGAGTGGAAAAGGTGGCATTTTGGTTTGTGAACCGAGCCGAGGATAAATTAAAACTGAGACCGAACGAGCGAACCCGAAGCTTGAACAAGCGAACCAAATTCAATAAAAACAGTCAATTCTTGACCCTTCCCTTCCGACGACCGCTTTCTGCAACTTCCGCAACTAAAAAAGTAGTGCCTCCAGTCGAGGCTCATCATTGGGCTGATATGCAAAAATGCAATGCCTACAGCCGCCATCCCAAATTTATCATATAGATTACGAAAAATGGTTAGCAGAATTAAACAGTTTCATATAATATCATAAGCATTAACTAGATCATGGATTTTTAATCTAAAAATGTCCCTCCCACTAAATCATGCAATACTGTAATCCCCAAACTGAATAAAAAGATTTAATAATTAAATTAAATATGAATAGTGAAAGGTGGATGACCGGTGCGTAATGACACGCGTATAACGCAAGCGCACGTATCGTTCAAGTAGTATAAAATGTATTGATCCCACGAGGACTTAATACCTAATCTATTAATTTTATGAGGTCAAATGATTACTATTATCTAACAAGTTGATTGATTGATTTGAAATGGTGATGCTTTTAAATTTAAAAACAAGTAAATAAAATTACACTAATGTAGGTTTAAGAAAATTCAATATTAGGAAACTATCTAGGGTTGTGAATCTTTCTAATATCTTTTAAAAGATGAAGTGGTTATTTCATGTTTATGTAATAAATCGGTTTACTAACCTGGAACACTAAATTATGCGAAAGCCTCTGTTGATGGTCAGACGCAAATACCCAGTATAACCCAATTGGACCATATGTCTATGTCAACCAAATTACCTGGACTCATTAAGTTTAAGATCCAATTATGGCTACCCCGCCCGACAGGTATATGTCTATCCTGTAAGGAAATCTATTAAAGGGTTATCTATCCTCAAAGAAGATCGTGGGCTATTAAGTCTAAGGTTGAAACCTAAAATTCCTTTGTCAAGTTTATTTTAGATTTACCAGATCAATCTTATTAGTGGCCAATTAACAAGACGCATTAAGCTTAAAAATTGTAAAAGTAAAGAAAGTAAATTACTATTATTACAGAACGTAATTAAAATTAATTACAAAACTAAAATTTAAAAGAAACTAGATAGAAAACTCCCTATTTACATCAGAGAATTCAGAGAGGAAGGTACATCTGAAATTGAAATTTCGAGCTCTATTTATAGGCCTAAATAAGCTCACTACGTCACGACGCCAAGTTTGTTCTTGCGTCGTTACGCGATGACGTGTCAACGCGTGAATGGCTGGTTTCAGATTCTTATCTGCCACATGTCAATTCGGATAAATGAGTCAATAATTGAGCTGATATGGCGCTGACGTGGCGATGACGTGGAGACACATGGCGAAAGTGATTGTCGACACCGTAGGATTGTGACACGTGGCACGCTGTGATTGGCTGAAAATGTCTTGGCGATGACATGTCACTTTGACTCGGTCAACCGGTGATGTGGACGATGACGTGGCAGACACGTGGTGATGGCGATTGTCGGCACCGTATGATGATGACACGTGGCACGGCGCACGTTAGCAGATCGGCTGTGATGATAACACATGGTACGACGCACGTTAGCAAAGTCAAACTTCTCAGATTCTGACATGTGGACCTAGCGCACGTTAGCAAACTTGCGGCGCAAGTTAGGCGTCGCGACGCAGCCTGCGCGTCGCGATGCGCCCAATGACCAAAATTCCCTTTTGTGTTCTTTTTCACCGTTTTGGCCCCAAATCACCTCCAGAATGTCCTGAAACTTTATTTATCTACAAAATAACACAAAACACATCAAAATATTCACAAAACTCAAGAAACTTTACAAAATATTAGGTTAAATGAGTGGGAAGTAGTGATACATTTACCACTCATCACACGCCCAAACCTAATATTTTGCTAGTCCTCGAGCAAAACACAGAATAAAATAACATAAACATCTTTAAAATAAAATTTAACTAAGTCACTTTCGTAGGGATCACAGTTGCATTTAGCGTATGCAACAAGCCTTTAAACCCCTAGGTGTCCCTAGTGGATGAGTTGTAATCTTGTGAGGGTTTACAGCAATGATACCCACAAACATTTTACAAAAGTAAAAAGGTAGTGAAACTAATGCACACAAAAGAAAAAAGACAAGAGAAAAAAGAATAAAGAAGTTAGTGACTAATCAAGTGAAACTTCTACTCCAAGTCACTAGTTGTTTTCTTTCTTTCTAAAATACTGAATAAGTAAATTCTCCGGTTATATTTACCATTCTCCATATGCACAGCCGACACAATATTAAACAACTCATTTTTTCCCACAACAGTCACAAGTGCAGTTGATAAGAGAGTAATATTTTTGTCCTAAAGTTTTATTAGAATTCACACCTTTTTACAGCAATGGAATAATTTTTCTGATATTTTATTTGATTTTTTTTATTTATATACAATATCTTCCATCTATGTAGCGAGTGTTGGGTCGGTGGCTCCCAAACCAGTTGGCTTTAGGGCACCAGGTGTTAAGACACCCATACAGACTTAATTACTCAGACTTCAGATATATATATTTTTGCAGCATCTTTGATCCATGTAGCGAGCTTTGGGCCAGTGACTCCCAAACCAGTTGGCTTTAGGGCACTAGGTGTTAAAACACCCATACGGACTTCATAACTCGGATCTGAGACGTTTTTTTTTTTTTTTTTTTACTCCATTGCTTTTTGAGATGCTTCCTCCAATTAAACTAGAGCACTGAATATTACAAATTTTTCAATTTCAGCTTATGTCCGTATGTTACCATGTATGTTGATAATACATGCCAACTGAGCATATGAAGATTCATTTTAGTCAGTATTATGGAGAATTCACAAATTAAATAATTCAAAAGGAAATAAACAAAAATTAACTTGTTTCGAATTAGGTTTGAGATACATCTCAGGAGTGCAAACTCCTTACTCAGCTATCTCTTACCAATTTCACATTTTTAGTCAAAATAAAAACACAAAAATGCAAAATATTTTTGTAATTTTTGAAAATTTTTCAATTTTTTTGTATTTTTCGAAAAAATTTTGGACTAAAAATAAAAACAACACACAACTAAAAACAAGATACTGATCAACTAATTCCCTCCCCCAAACCTAAATGAGACATTATCCCCAATGTCTTAAACAATAGAAGAAGAGTTTAGAAGATAATACCTGGTTAACTGAAATTCTACACGAAAAGTCAAAGGTTAAGATCCAGATTAATCCGACGCCTCTTACCACGATCGTCCTCAGACCAATTTATCTTTAAAAGGATAGGGTCAATTTATGGTTCATGGGCTATGATTTGGTCAATTAGATCCGGAGCAGTTTTGACACTGAAGATGAGTTCTTTTAAAGGTTTTGACATGAACCCATTTCTCCGGGCATCATCAAGAAACACACAAAGAAATTCATAAAATCCTTCAACGTTGTACAGTCCAAGCGGTTTCTGGTGTATGTTCAGGTTCGCCCAAGATAACACTGTAAAAATTTCCTCCAATGTACCCAAGCCACCTGGCAAAGCAATAAAAACATAAGCACGGTTAATCATTTCTACCAATCGTTCAGACATACCTGGCACAATTAACTCTTCTCTGTTTGATGGTTCAATAAGATTTGCCTCTACCAAAGGTTTTGGGATGATTCCCAAGACTTGACTGCCTCCTTCCTGTACAGCTTTTTAAATGATCCCCATAAGTCCAAGATTGCCTCCGCCATATACTAAGTGCATATTCCTTGCAGCTAAGACTCGACCCAATTCATGCGCTGCTTCTACGTATTGTGGCTTAACACCAACACTAGTACCGCAAAACGCACAGATGTTTTCAACTCGTCTTCTTGAAGTGGCTTCCATGTTTTACTCTGAATGTCTTCAAAAGTGCAATGATGAGTTGAATTTATAACACCTGAAAAGGGAGAGTAAAATAATAGCACTAGTACTTGCCAAATGACAATTATTAGTTAAACAGTAAAATAAATCGTGATAGTCAAAAAGGTCTGGATCCTGTCGGAGAAAATAAAAGAAAACAACAAAACAAATTACAATTATTAGGAAAAGACAAATAGATATAATATTTACAATTATTTACGGCTTAATTGACGTCTATGCGTCAGAGACAAGCTTCCCATCCAATTTTCTTATAAATTGGCAAACAGGGTCTTTTTGAGTTAGATTCCCGAGACTTAACTGTTGTCTTTCTTTTTGGAATTGTGTATGCAATTTGCGAATGGCTATATGAACATATCCACTGGGATGCGCCTCAAGTGTTGAAGATATATCATCTACAGACTCCTTACTCAAGCCATCCCTAATGGATTTAATTTTATCTTCGTGATTATCAGACACCATTCATAAAGAACGACAACGAGTATTACAATTCCAGCGTGCACATTTATAACAAACACCCATTTGCTTAGCTCTATGTTTCTTTGCATAGGTGTTTCTTCCAAAACCAGACTGATGTGAAATAAAAGAGTCAGAAGACTCACCTGTCAATCAGACCCGTGCTTCAATTACCCAACGAATATCATTAGGAACACCATGGATCATTAGTAATCTCATCCGTTCCAAGCGAGCTTTGTAGACTTTCATCATAGAGTTTTGAGGGAGAGAAGGAAATTGCTTGTGAAGATTTGCGAGAACTTCTTCCATCCTGAAATGTCTTAATCTGCAAAAACTAAACACACCAAATTAAATCACACAAAATCACAATATATACACAAATTTCATGGGTTGCCTCCCTGCTAGCGCTAAATTTAACATCGTCAGCTAGACGTGACTTCTCGAACATTAGGCTGGATCTGAAAGTGTGACACTTTCTTTTTGTCGCTCAAATGATTCTCCCCAATAATGCTTGACACGCTTGTTTTTAACCTTGAAAGTTTTGTTGGAGTCATGATCATGTATCTCAACGGCTCTATCTGGTAAAACCTTGGTGATCACAAATGGACCTGACCACCGTGATTTTGGCTTCCATGGGAAGAATTTCACCCTTGATTTGTTTAACAGTACCTTCTGTTGGTTTATTCTAAGGTCCCAAGATCAAATCAAGACATGAAATTATGTGTAAACACATCAACGGAGGTAGCGGAATACTCACATTGATCGGTAGAGTCGATTTGAAGACAAATGAACCCAAAAACGCACTGCCATGTAAGCCTACTGCATGCAGTCCACTGCCTACAAAAACAGAAAATTTAGTGAAGAAACGGAGCTCCTAGCTTCGTCGGATGGATCCCGTCTCATGGTCGAACCTCCCTACCACCTTCGCAAGACTTGTAAGTGTGCTAGCACTTGATTTCTCACCATGAGAAACCACTCTTGCTTCCCTTTAGCTCACGCCCAAACTGGTTCAAAACCAGTGAAGAAAAGCCACACTTGGGCGTGAGAGAGATGAGAGAATTTGAGAGAGAAGAAGTTGTGTTATCTTTTTTTTTAAAATGATTTACCAAAAATCAATTTATATTTATGCCATAATTTATTAAATTAATAATAAAATTATGACACATAACATGCAATGGCTTAGAGTATAAAACACTCAATTTCCATGCAATAACATTGAGTGCATTGTACACAATCTACATGCAATGACATTGAGTACAATGTACACAATCTACATGCAAAGCATTAGAATGACATGTGTCATGTGGGCCCCACACGTTCCCAAATGAAAGTGGGCCCACGTGCACTCACGCGTTCGGGTTCGATATTTCCGAAATACCGAGCTTACGTCGCGACGTTAATTCAATCGAATTTAAATAAATAATCGCCCCCGGCGAAATTATTATTTACGTCGCTAACGAATTAATTCTTAATTAACTCGTTTGCCCGAATTAAAATCTAATTTTAATTCCGCGTCGAAATCTAATTTCGTCTAATACATCGATTAATTCCGAATTAATTAATCGCTCTCTCCTTCTAGAAGATTTTTATCCCGGATAAAACATCTCCGTTATTAATCCTAGATTAATTTTCTCTCTCTTACTATTATAATCCCAGATTATTCAAGAGTGCAAGTTGTGCGTCATCGGTGGATTATCGGGAAGCGACCCATGAGATCCCCGGATAAGTTGGCAGTAAATACGGTCGTCGGAGTATCCGAATCACGTACGTACCAAGTACTACGTTCTACCGATTTACGAGACAAGGTCGACTCCTAGCAAAGCACCAAGTCTTCCCAAGTTCTCCGGACATATTCATCAAAGAATATCTAGATCTGTATCAAGCGTAGTATACAATTGTATTGTGTATATCGGCCCAGTATCAGATAATCACGTGCTAGGGCTGGGGCTGGATAAGTGTCTGCCCCGTCCGAAACACATATCGGATGTCTGGTAACTAGTCTCTATAATCGGATATTCATGACCTGGTCATAATATCACGATTGGATGCGCATTACTTTAAGAGCACTAATACCGTATCCTGCGTGACATCATCTCCATTATGACTGGAGTGACACTTCCGTCTTGACATCACATCCAATACACTACGATTCTCTGATAAACCCAGAAGAGGTGAACACAGAACCAGTTAAGATCCCCAACCACCAAAACCAAAGTTTACCGATTGTCGTAAGTATTAGCGATGCAAGTCTCAGGTTAAGACTATACACACCTACCTTGATTTCGGCCTCCCATAGACACCTAGTCATAATACCAATGGGATTCCGAAGGGTCTATCCAGAGCGAAGCTGTTTCCCGTACCATCGTTGAAACACGACCTCCTATCGCACTTGCACAAGTATCCAATACTTATATATATGAGAACTATGCCGTTGTGCCCTCACAACGCGCACAAGTGCAATACTAGCCTATTCCGCATTATCGATGTCCAGTCTCGATAATACTACGGCTAGGGATATTTAATGATTAATCCTTCGTGGACTGATACTGTCTCATATCATCTCAATCCAGGAACTAATCATAGGGACCTCTCTTCATTTATATATCTATGGTGATCTAATCACAAACGATGAGAGTGCAATTTCCTTATTACATAGTTAATTTGCTACAACAACACAATGATCTGTGCAAATAGTGACGCTATGGGTCATATTATCCAACAATCTCCCACTTGGCACGTAGCGAGTCACTCAAGTGTCCTACACTCGAACTATGTACAATTCGCTCAAATTGCTGAGGAAAGGTTTTCGTCAGCGGATTTGCTTAATTATCGTCTGACGCGATTTACACGATCATCACATCGCCACGATGTATGATCCGAACGAATCAGATGATACAGAAGTATATATCTGGATCGTCGATGAGACCTTTAATTCCTTAGCCTATGCTGACGCCTAGCTCAGCTGCTAACAGAACTTTATCTAATCTTATTAGATTTATTTTCGACCCAGATGGTCTTCTATTGCTGCCTCAGCTGCAGCAATGATCCGCATTTGTTGTTTATTCGGCAACAGTTATCTTGCTAGGAAGATTTCCAGCTCACTGTCCCGGTGTTCAAACTTTATAGTACCGCAGTATTTACCGGTTTGGAAACTTGCAGCAGTGATCCCAGTCACTTCAAGTTCTCCATCTCCATAGTTTAAGACAACATCTTTAGTTCTCTCAGATACTAACAGATGTTCTTTAATCTTCAATCCAGTGACTGTCACTTGGATTGACCCGATTGTGACTCCATATGCTCGAAGCGTATGAGACACCAATACAAGTACATTTTAAATGTACAATTTCCCAGAGAGTGTTAACAACTCCAAATCTATCCCAGTAGATCTTTATTCCCTGAATAAAGGTTGTTACTCCCCAGAATTCTACGGAGAATTTCTATTGAAAGAATATCTATGAAAGCCAAGCTTTCACCAATTGCTTTATGGGAATTTCACTGTCAGTGCGCTCTCCCACTAACCTCCTTATATACACAAGAATTATTTCGTTTTGAGTCAAATCATAAACCATTATGATTATTTCAAAACAACAGTTCCAAGAACCTTATGCTTGCATCAATCCAAACATGGATCGAATAACCCGCAAACCTGGTTTGTCGGTTATACAAAATCGTCAGGATGTTGTAAGCATCCTCCAAAAGGTTTCCTTTTCAGGAAAGCGATTTTGATTTGTAACTGACATATTTCATCAATGAAATATACAGTTATCAACAAGCATCTTCAAAATGGATTTATCATGGCAACAGGTAAAAAGGTTGAACCGTTATTAACATAATGTTGATAACGCTACCTTTCCGTCAAAACCTTAGGTTTGCACGTTGGTATGTTGTCTTCCATGTATGTCTTCCTTGAAGACCTTTAATGTACCATAGGCACAACGCCTTGTGGTACAACAACTAGTATCCAAACATAGTTGTTATACATGGAATCCATTTCGGACTCATGGCACTTTGCCATAACAGGGAGTCGATACCTCGTATCACTTCCTCTAAACGTAGTCGGATGGTACACCACCATAAGATTGACATCTTTATGGGGGGCGGATCAGAAACCCATACCCTAGGTTGTTTTCTGACTCTATCCGATCTACTAGTTTCTTGTGTATTTGAAGATTAATGGTATAGATTCATCATAGATGAACTATTTGTGTTCCATTAAGGACTTCGTGCCTTGATCAGTATTACTCCGATTTTCATCGAGTATCACTATCCTCCCACTGACCACTGCATATCGGTATTCCTCTCAGGAAAACCGCATGGTGAGCAACAATTACATTGTTCTCATGTGGGATTTACAAGTACTATATTTAAGGTTTCCCTTAGGATAACTTATATTGGCACTTATCCAATTTGGGTCCTTAGTTTGGTATCATCCAAACGCTATGCCTCGCATACCCAAATTATCAGGAATGAGAAACCTCGTTTCTTCCCTGTTCATATCCTATATGATATCTGTCAAACAGATTTATATGGAACCTTATTCTAAATAAGTTTTGCACTGTTAATACATATCCTGTTGAAGGAAATAGTAGCTCAGAGCGACTCGTGATAAACCTTATTATGTCCAACAAAATTCGGTTTTTGGTTCGGACACACCGTTTAACTGACGTGTCTCGGGAGGAGTCCTCAAATGAAAGAACACCGTACTCTTTCATTTATATATGAAACTTACTGCTTAAGTATTTTCCATTATGGTATTACCGTGGCGGAATAATACTATAGCCGATCTGTTTGTCTACTTCGTGTCGAAACTCTAAAGTTTCCGATCTGTGTTCTTCAAAAGAAACACATAACCACAACGTGATGTCACATCCGTTAAGGTCACGAAATATTCATGTTCACATCTAGCCTAACTAGATATGGGCCCACTTACTTCACCATGAATAGGGCTAACAGATCGGTGGCCCTTTTACTATTACCAAGTAAATAGCATTTTAGGTATTTTACCTAATAAACTAGATTCGCAGACCTTATTTGAATAGTCAAATCAGTCCTAGTACCCACTCTACAAAAGTGTGGATATACGAGTCTTGTTTAATAAACTAGATTCGTAGACCTTATTTGAATAGTCAAATCAGTCCTAGTACCCACTCTTCAAAAGTGTGGATATACGAGTCTTGTTTAATTGTGTCCCAGACAATAATGCCACAAATAAGTCTCCATTGATCAAATCAATTTGAGCTATTTGTCATTTTATATGTTTGAGATTTTATTTATATTCAAAATATAAATTCTGTTATTTACATCCAATGTATTTATCTCAGTATCATCTTTATATATTGAAACACTTTAGTGTTCTAGAATATAAAGGTTTTATCCGCAATGGATTAAACACTGATATAGAGATAATGACTCTAGATAAACTAGTTACATTATGACAGTTCCTAATTTAAATACATACCCAAAGGGCAGTTCCTAAACTTAGGTATCTACGGTCGAAACAGCGACTTTCGTCCCGTTTCCGATTCGCAGAGAAATCTCGGCTTGAAGCCAGTATCCAGCTCACAGCGGATTCTGAACGTCAATACATATATTTTATGTACCACACTAAGTATTTAAAATCCAATTTTAATACTACTAGTGAACATAACTTTGACAAATATTTTAAAGTTAGAGCCTCGCCCTTTCTTTAATTCCTTCGTGTCTTCCATATCCAAATGGTAGTCACTTTGGGATATGTCAATTACCTTTTCAATATTTCACAAACCTTTGGCCAAGCCTTGGGTTTCGGAATATCGAAACGATGTGCACCTTGTGCTACATGCCCTAATTGCAAACTTTGACTTTTCTCCACTAGAATAGTCAATTAATTCTCCAAGAATTATTAATTGCAATTTTAATACTTTTAAATCTAAAGATAGATTTATTGTAAGTATATTAATTAAGCACTAAAGTCATCATCACATAAATCTTCCAAAGACTTTATGCTCTACTATTTGCTTAATTATGGGCTTAGTAATAATAAGTTATTTTATCAAATAAATTAACCTATTATTAATTCCCAATAGAAAATTAAATCATTTAAAACATTTAATCCAATGATTATATATTTTAAATATTCAACCTTTCAATTCTTTACTTGATTTTAATAGTCCAACTATTTAATCAAATTATTAAGGTACTATTTATTATAATGATTACAATAATCCAATTATTTAATCAACTATAATTTTAATATTGATTACTATAATCCCATTATAAAATCAACTATCATTTAATTCAATTATATTGATTACTATAATCCAATTACAAAATCAACTATATATTGAATGAGTTTGTATATAGTCCAACTATATATATCTTTTAAACAACATAAAATATTAGTCCAACTAATACTTTTATAAATATGACGAGTAAAATAAAATGAGCGTGTTTAGCGAGTATTCGAACGAATGTTGCAAATTCAATACTTGCCTCCCACTATTTTTCGTCGAGCCTCTAACCCTCTGTCGAGCACTCGGGAAACCGTGTTTCCTAGTGGGCTAGGATCCCGTTAAATATCACACAATCTTGACTTTGGCCAACAAATTGTATGATAATTAACTAGGTAGATCTCTAAGATCAATTGGATCTCATCCAATTCCTAGATCCGGTTAGGTGGACATCCAAGTCCTAAACATATATCTTATATATGCCTATATATCCAATATATATACCCTAACCTTTTTCCTCTGAATCAACTAGGCCTTGGCTTTGGCACAACAAACCTGATGATCCCAGTCAAGCGCGGACCCATTGACCATGGAGGCTTCGTAATCAATGTCAATGGACAAGAAGTGGTCTTGACTTTGGCCAACAAACCACAACTTGGACACGACACCGATATAGAACAAAGCCTCGTGATTAAAACACATCTTTGATGGACAAGGGCTTGACTTTGGCCAACAACCCCTGCCAATCTCGGATCTTGAGTAAGAATCACTCAATGGAAGGAAAAACGCATGATATTTAATGAGGGTTTTTTCGCGTGCAAATTGGCTACCAATTTAATTATCTTTATTAAGGTCTCATCATCATACACCCTTAAGCATGCATTCTAAACACATAATAAAGCGAGTATGAAATAAAATAATAATGATATGCGGATGGATACTTTACATTGATCCTAGATCAAATCTCTCATTTTCTCACTCAAGCTAGCACTTGTACTACTTCTACCCGTTACACTACACTTTCTAAAGAAACCTCATATACATAGAGGGGAATAGGTGAGAAGAGAATACAAAGAGAAAGAAGGTGATAAGGCTGGACACGCAGGTCCAATTTAATAAATCGAATTTATTACAACAATTTCTAAAATTGCCCACCCGACTAATATCCATCCGATATACATTATTCATTCAACACAACCACGTATTCACACACATAAGCATGCTATCAATCAATCTAATCAAATTAATTAATCTGATAATTAAGTGATCATCCAATGTTCAAACAACGATTTGATTTTGTTCGAGTCAAACTCGTTTTTGCGAATAAGTACTAAAGTACGAATTCATGAATTAAATTAAACTACATCATTAAATCTAATTTAACATGTATTTAATACTAATTCATTATTCAATTCCAAATTAAATATTACACTTTTATTCAATAAACCTTTTTCGATTTAAATTCCAAATCTAATCGTAACGCGTCTCAAAGACCGATTAACGTCCAACGTCAATTCAATTAAAGTCCAATGGGCTTTTGATTGATTTCTTAAGGCGTGGACTTTTGGTCAACACGGGTCAAACCGATAACCAAAGTCCAATCCGGGATTTACCCCATAAGCCCATAAATCAATCTTGGCCCATTAGGCCCAATTGAACATTAAAGGTTCATTAGTCGCAATTGGGCTTTATGGTTTTTGGCCCCAATTGGATCCAATCCACTTGGCCTAAACCAAACTTGATAAATCAAGCCCAATAGGCCCAATTACAACTTTAATTCTAATTTCAAAAATTAGGCCCAATTATTAAATCCAAAAATCCAATTTTCACAATTTAATTATCAAAAGTGCATTATATGATTAATCAACTAAATCAACATTTTTAAAACACCAAATTAGTCCAATTAATCATATTCAATTCATTATCACATGTCAAACACACATAATGAAAAATCAAACCCATTTACATGCTTTCATGCTCTCGGCCAAGGAGGGATTTTGTGTCCGATTTGGTTTCGATCCAATCGAACCTACAATCGACATCAAATCACCCTCCGATTTGATTTTATACACATCCAATGTCACAAAATCAAAATTACCAAGACATTAAAGGGCATTACTCATTCGGCCAAGGTGGAATTTTTGGGGAAAAATCATCCAATGCATTTTTCATAAAATTGATTCCATGTAACATCATTCTATATACATGTAAGCATTCTTATTCATCAAATTTCACAAGAACATGCTTCAATCAATTTCATCACACCATTCGGCCAACATCTAGATTTTAGGGTTTATGTTCAATTCAAAATCTAATCCAATTCGATTCAAATTAACATCATCCTACATGATTTTAACTCATCCAATGAATCAAAATCAAAAAAATTCCAAGGATTCAAAATCCATTAAACATTCGGCCAAGGCAATAAGTTTGGGGAAAATAATTCCAAATCATTTTTCATCAAATTAGTCCAACCAAAATGAATTTAAACATGTTATAAGCATACTCAAACAAGCAATTTATTCAAATCATGCTCAACAAACATTTACCCAAATTTTAAGCCCTACAAATTTCATGCTTGCAACATTAGCTCATGATGCCATTGTTGGTAAATTCTAAGGTCCCAAGATCAAATCAAGACATGAAATTATGTGTAAACACATCAACGGAGGTAGCGGAATACTCACATTGATCGGTAGAGTCGATTTGAAGACAAATGAACCCAAAAACGCACTGCCATGTAAGCCTACTGCATGCAGTCCACTGCCTACAAAAACAGAAAATTTAGTAAGTGAAGAAACGGAGCTCCTAGCTTCGTCGGATGGATCCCGTCTCATGGTCGAACCTCCCTACCACCTTCGCAAGACTTGTAAGTGTGCTAGCACTTGATTTCTCACCATGAGAAACCACTCTTGCTTCCCTTTAGCTCACGCCCAAACTGGTTCAAAACCAGTGAAGAAAAGCCACACTTGGGCGTGAGAGAGATGAGAGAATTTGAGAGAAGAAGTTGTGTTATCTTTTTTTTTTAAAATGATTTACCAAAAATCAATTTATATTTATGCCATAATTTATTAAATAATAATAAAATTATGACACATAACATGCAATGGCTTAGAGTATAAAACACTCAATTTCCATGCAATAACATTGAGTGCATTGTACACAATCTACATGCAATGACATTGAGTACAATGTACACAATCTACATGCAAAGCATTAGAATGACATGTGTCATGTGGGCCCCACATGTTCCCAATGAAAGTGGGCCCACGTGCACTCACGCGTTCGGGTTCGATATTTCCGAAATACCGAGCTTACGTCGCGACGTTAATTCAATCGAATTTAAATAAATAATCGCCCCCGGCGAAATTATTATTTACGTCGCTAACGAATTAATTCTTAATTAACTCGTTTGCCCGAATTAAAATCTAATTTTAATTCCGCGTCGAAATCTAATTTCGTCTAATACATCGATTAATCCGAATTAATCGCTCTCTCTCTCTAGACGATATTTTATCCCGGATAAAACATCTCCGTTATTAATCCTAGATTAATTTTCTCTCTCTACTATTATAATCCCAGATTATTCAAGAGTGCAAGTTGTGCGTCATCGGTGGATTATCGGGAAGCGACCCATGAGATCCCCGGATAAGTTGGCAGTAAATACGGTCGTCGGAGTATCCGAATCACGTACGTACCAAGTACTACGTTCTACCGATTTACGAGACAAGGTCGACTCCTAGCAAAGCACCAAGTCTTCCCAAGTTCTCCGGACATATTCATCAAAGAATATCTAGATCTGTATCAAGCGTAGTATACAATTGTATTTGTATATCGGCCCAGTATCGGATAATCACGTGCTAGGGCTGGGGCTGGATAAGTGTCTGCCCCGTCCGAAACACATATCGGATGTCTGGTAACTAGTCTCTATAATCGGATATTCATGACCTGGTCATAATATCACGATTGGATGCGCATCACTTTAAGAGCACTAATACCGTATCCTGCGTGACATCATCTCCATTATGACTGGAGTGACACTTCCGTCTTGACATCACATCCAATACACTACGATTCTCTGATAAACCCAGAAGAGGTGAACACAGAACCAGTTAAGATCCCCAACCACCAAAACCAAAGTTTACCGATTGTCGTAAGTATTAGCGATGCAAGTCTCAGGTTAAGACTATACACACCTACCTTGATTTCGGCCTCCCATAGACACCTAGTCATAATACCAATGGGACCGATTCCGAGGGTCTATCCAGAGCGAAGCTGTTTCCCGTACCATCGTTGAAACACGACCTCCTATCGCACTTGCACAAGTATCCAATACTTATATATATGAGAACTATGCCGTTGTGCCCTCACAACGCGCACAAGTGCAATACTAGCCTATTCCGCATTATCGATGTCCAGTCTCGATAATACTACGGCTAGGGATATTTAATGATTAATCCTTCGTGGACTGATACTGTCTCATATCATCTCAATCCAGGAACTAATCATAGGGACCTCTCTTCATTTATATATCTATGGTGATCTAATCACAAACGATGAGAGTGCAATTTCCTTATTACATAGTTAATTTGCTACAACAACACAATGATCTGTGCAAATAGTGACGCTATGGGTCATATTATCCAACACCTTCTGCCCTGGTTCCAGTTGTATGCGCACTAACTTCTGATCATGTCTTTTCCTTGCCTTTTCTTTGTACAATTTGGCATCCTCAAAAGGCTGATTGTGAAATTCCTCCAATTCGTTGAGCTGGTGGAACTTTTTCTCTTCTGTTGCTTGTGTTGCAAGAATTGGATTTTTCAGTGCAAAAGACGCTTTATCTTCAGGCTCCACAGACAATTGACATGTTTTAAGTTTGTCAATAGAACTTTACATTGCATTGGAGTTCTGAATGGTACTGTGTATCACATCAAGTCTGAAACATTCCTCCTTATTTTCATCTTATGGGAAATTCATGGCCTTGAAAACATTGAATGTTACTTCTTGGTCCTGTACCCACATGGTTAATTCTCCTTTTTGTACATCAATAATGGTTCGACCTGTAGCTAAGAACGGTCTCCAAAGGATGATTGGTACGTCTGCGTCTTCCTCCATATCAAGGACAATACAATCTGTTGGGAAAATGAATTTGTCAACCTTCACCAGCACATCCTCAACTACGCCTCTTGGAAATACGAGCGTTCTATCAGCAAGTTGTAGAGAGACTGAAGTGGGCATTGTTTCTCCAATCTGCAGTTTCCTGAAAATAGAAAGAGACATCAAGTTAACACTTGCACCTAGATCACACAAAGCCTTACCGAAGTCATGTTCTCCTATGGTGCAAGGAACGGTGAAACTGCCATGATCTTTCAACTTTGGGGGAAGTTTCCTCTGAATGATGGTGCTGCACTCTTCTGTCAATGCTACTGTCTCGTAATCTCCCAATCTTCGCTTTCGTGAAAGAATGTCTTTCATGAATTTGACATAACTAGGAATTTGTTCCAACGCTTCTGCAAATGGAATATTGATATACAACTTTTTAAAGATCTTCAGGAATCGAGAAAACTGCTTGTCCAATTTGTTTTTCTGGAGACGCTGGGGAAAAAGGTGGAGGTAGAGTGATTCTTTCTTCCTTTTTTTCCTTTGCTTCTTTTTCCTCCATCTGTGGAACTGCTTCACTACTTTCTTTTGGAACTTCTTCAATGGGTGCCTTGATTCCAACATCTTTGTTGATTTCAGTACCGCTTTTTAAAATGATGGCATGACATTGCTCCTTCCCCATGTCTCTTGGAGTTGGTTCAATATTGCTTGGAAGGTTACCTAGCGGTCTATAACTCTGAGCATTGGCCAGTTGTCCAATTTAATTTTCCAGTGCTTTTATAGAAGCAGTTAAGCTTTGATTCAATGATGATTGGGCTTGAAACATAGCTTTATTTGATGCTACTTGATTTTGAATTAATGATGTCTGATTTTGAAACATGACATCATATTTTTTTAACTGGGCCAACACTTCCGCTATTCTTGGTTCTTTTTCATGCTACTGGCTTTGCTTTTAGAATCCTGGTGGTGGATTGTTCATTTGCCCTGAATTGGTGCTCCATGTGAAATTGGGATGATTCCTCCACCCTGGGTTGTAAGTATTGGAATATGGATTATTCCTCTGTCTGTTGAAATTGTTGACATAGTTCACTGTCTCTTCTTGTTGGTTGTAAGATTCCGACTCAGATACTCCTCCAAATGGTGAACTTGAGGATCAACCATTAACTTTTATGTTAAGAGTTTCCAGATTTTTGCAAATCACATCCAGCTTGGAATTCAGTGCTGTGTTGGCTCTAACTTCATAAATTCCTGCAATTCTTTGGATCATGCTCCTTTCTGTTGGCTATAAAGAATTGTTGTTGGCCATTTCTTCAATTAAGTCCCAGGCCTGATCTTCTCCTTTTGCCATCAAAGCTCCTCTAGCTGCAGCATCAATTGTGGTTCTCATTATTCCAGAAAGTCAATTGTAGAAGGTTTGGACTTATAGCCACTTTGCGATCTCATGATTAGGACATTTCCGGAGTAAATATTTGAATCTTTCCCAAGCTTCACAAAAGGACTCTGAATCTTGTTGCACGAAGGATGTGATGTCATTCCTCAACTTTGAAGTTATGGCTGGTGGAAAGTATTTTACAAGGAATTTGGTTGCTAGAGTGTTCCAAGTTGTGATGGAATCTGTTGGTAACGAATGTAGCCAAGCTTTAGCTCTGTCCTTCAGGGAATATGGAAAAACACACAGTCTCATTACTTCTTCAGCTGCTCGGTTGTAATTGAAAGTACCGCAAACTTCCAGGAAGTTGCTGATGTGGGCATTAGGATCTTCAGTTGCATTTCCCCTAAACTGTACTGACTGTTGTATCATCTGAATGCATGTTTTGATGTCACATGAATTTGGTGGTAAGAGAGGAAGTACAATACAGGAAATGAGGCCGTCGACCACCGGAATGGTTCTGTCTCGAATGGGTATTGGTGGTGCAACTTCCAAGGGTTCAGGTTCCATATTGACTAAAGCTTCTTAGCTTTCTCGCCTTTCCCTTCTCAACTGTCTGATGGTTCTTTCAATTTCTGGGTCAAGCGGTCAGAGTTCAAAGCTTCTGGTTCGTCTCATGTAGTTTCTGAGAACCTGAAACACAAGAAAACAACAACAATAAGTAAAAAGAAATTAGATACAAGTAAATGTATCTAACCTCAAAATTAATAGTGAAAGATAAATAAGTCCCCGGCAACGGCGCCAAAAACTTGACCGGTGCGTAATCACACGCGTATAACGCAAGCGCACGTATCGTTCAAGTAGTATAAAATATATTGATCCCACGAGGACTTAATACCTAATCTATTAATTTTATGAGGTCAAATGATTACTAGTATCTAACAAGTTGATTGATTGATTTGAAATGGTGATGATTTTAAATTTAAAAACAAGTAAATAAAATTACACGAACGTAGGTTTAAGAAAATTCAATATTAGGAAACTATCTAGGGTTGTGAATCTTTCTAATATCTTTTAAAAGATGAAGTGGTTATTTCATGTTTGTGTAATAAATCGGTTTACTAACCTGGAACACTAAATTATGCGAAAGCCTCTGTCGATGGTCAGACGTAAATACCCAGTATAACCCAATTGGACCATATGTCTATGTCAACCAAATTACCTAGACTCATTAAGTTTAAGATCCAATTATGGCTACCCTCGCCCGACATGTATATATCTATCCTGTAAGGAAATGTATTAAAGGGTTATCTATCCTCAAGGAGGATCGTGGGCTATTAAGTCTAAGGCTCAAACCTAAAATTCATTTGTCAAGTTTATTTTAGATTTACCAGATCAATCTTATTAGTGGCCAATTAACAAGACGCATTAAGCTTAAGACTTAATAAGTAAACCTTTAAAATACCCAAACTATAGAATAACCTCTTATAAACCGGTGATATTAGAAGTCATCACAACCCCAGATAACTAACTTAGTTACGACACATAACTAGGGCTAGTAAAAACTTAAAAGTAAAAGACATAAAGTAAAAATGCTGAAAAGTGATTGCGGTAAAGTAAAAGCTGAAAAGTAAATTACAATAAAATGCTAAGGTAAAAGGTTCAACTTTTACTATTTACTAATTAGATATCTCCCTTAATATAATATATTAACTTGTGATTATTTTACCAACTAGCCATATAGGCGGTAACCTGATTAAGTCAAATTAAGTCCAACCAGCCATAAAGGCGGAACCAAAATAAACCTACCATATAGGCTGTAAGAAAATTTAATTACAACCGACCAATCTGGCGGTATCCTTGCTTAGTCAAGTTTAAACCAGTTTAAAATGAATTACCAACCGACCAATATAGCGGTATCCTCATTAAGTCAGATTTTAAATAGTGAATATATTATATTTAAGGGAGATTAATCTAAATAGAAATAGTAAAAGAATTACCTTTCACCATAGCAGGGGGAAGTTACCTCCTCATGGTGAAATGTAAAAACTGTAAAAGTAAAGAAAGTAAATTACTATTATTACAGAACGTAATTAAAATTAATTACAAAACTAAAATTTAAAAGAAACTAGATAGAAAACTCCCTATTTACATCAGAGAATTCAGAGAAGAAGGTACATCTGAAACTGAAATTTCGAGCTCTATTTATAGGCCTCAATAAACTCCCCGCATCGCGACGCCAAGTTTGTTCTTGCGTCGCTATGCGATGACGTGTCAACACGTGTTTGGCTGGTTTCAGATTCTTATCTGCCACGTGTCAATTCGGATAAATGATTGTCGACACCGTAGGATTACGACACGTGGCACGCTGTGATTGGCTGATGATGACGTGGTGATGACGGGGCACTTTGACTCGGTCAACAGGTGGTGTGGACGGTGACGTGGCAGACACGTGGTGATGGCGATTGTCGGCACCATAGGATAATGACACGTGGCACGGCGCACGTTAGCAGATCGGCTGTGATGGTGACACATGGCACGACGCACGTTAGCAAAGTCAAACTTCTCAGATTCTGACATATGGATCCGAAACACGATAGCAAACTTACGGCGCAAGTTAGGCATCGCGACGCAGCCTGCGCGTCGCGACACGCCCAATGACCAAAATGCCTTTTTGTGTTCTTTTTCACTGTTTTGGCCCCAAATCACCTCCATAATGTCCTGAAACTTTATTTATCTACAAAATAACATAAAACACATCAAAATATTCACAAAACTCAAGAAACTATATAAAATATTAGGTTAAATGAGAGGGAAATAGTGATACATTTACCACTCATCAGTGGACCCCATGAATATATTTCAGCTCAACGCTTTGGCACGTTCTTGCCTACATATATTCATTAGGTAGACAACTCATTATCAATCACTCACTAGTGAGTCATAGTTTCCAATCCTGGGCGTTTCTCATTGTGACAGCTTTGGCATGTTCACAAGGAGGCGTACCAAGGTTAAACTGGTCAAGGGTAAACTCAAGCTACTTGCGTAACCTTGACAGCTTTGGCACGTTCAGGATTCTGCTTTCGCTTGAATTTATCTAGTATTATATATACATCTGATATAAATAAATTTCTATTGGCTACACCATCACAGCTTTGGCACATTCTCGGATGTAGTCATAGAAAAGATATATATAAATCGTATTGACAAGACGAACCATGTAAAATGCATCAAATACACAATTAACATAAAACCTTATTAATTAGGCATTTTCCGCCAAGTGTCATACACCCTAAATTTAATCAAATTAAATTAAAACATGCATGTATCAAGCAGAGGCAAGATCAAATACTAGATTTAAAGGGCTAATCATATCAACGGCCTAGAATCAGACTCGCTCTGATACCATATTTGTTGGAGTTTGAAGGGAAATACCCGTGTAACCTAGCGGAATGGGGAAAATCAAAATTTTCCGATTTCAATAATTTTCTTGGATCAATTAAAATAAACTTATTTATTTTAATTACCAAATACTTAACAACTGAAATTTTACTCAAGAAATCATATTTCTTGAAAATTACTGTTTGACCCCTTAACTTTTCTTTTTGTTCATTTTAGTCCTCAAATTATCAAAAATAATTTTGGACGATTCCAAATCAGTTCTAAAATGATTTCCAACATGTCCAATACATGAGATTATAAATTGCAATAAAAACCCCAAATTTATGCCTAATTGTTGAGAGGTCCCTTTGGTGGCCAAATTGTGCATTTTGATATTTATTTATTCAAAACATATCAAGATCAAATCCAATCAACCCAAAATTAAACATGCATCATATAAAAATCATAATACATCAAATATATGAAAAGACCCAAATTTGGAAAGGGTATAAACCCTAATTTTATAATTTCTTCAAATTCGATAAATTACACCAAATCAAATAAACCAATGTTTCAATCATGTCTCTACCACACCAAACAAGTCTCACCACTTTGAAATAACTCTATAAAAATTCTAGGTCATCAAGGAGTGGCCCAAAAACCCTATAATGGCAACTAGATCATCAAATGACCATAAAAATGCTTAATAACACCTTATAAGCTTCCTTTGAATATCATACATGCATACCCCTATCATCAAACTTCCAACCATCAAAAAAACAAAGAAGAAAGAGTTGAAAAACTTAAGAACATGCTATGTGATAGCTAAAAATAAGAAGAACATTTTTCCTTTTTATATAAAGTTGGAAAAACTTACTTTGAACCAAGCTTTCTTGAATTCTTTGTTGGTTTCTTCTCTTTTACTCTCAAACCCTTTTGTTTATGTTTATGGAGGCTTAGATAAAGTAAAATAAATGAAAAAATTTAACACTTTAAATACTATAAATGAGATTTCTAATTTTGAAATATTAAAAGTGGATCCTCTAACCCCATCATTTTCTTTCATTATTGTAATTTTCGTTTTATTCATCTCGAAGTTATTTTTTTAATGATGTTTTGTTTATTTAAGTGTTTAGTAATCCTTAGTATGTTTTGTAACTAAACATATTATCTGGGGTTGTGATGAATTCCAATATCACTGATTTATAAGGGGTTATTTTACGGTTTGGGTAATATAAAGGTTTATTTATTGAGCCATAGTCTTAATGCTTCTTGTTAACTGATCATTAATAAGATTGATCTAGTAAACTTAAAATGAACTTGGAAAATGGATTTTAGGTTTAAGGAACTAGACTCAATAGCCCACGATCTTCCTTAATGATAGATAACCATTAATAGATTTCCTTACATGATAGGAATATACCTGTCGGGCGGGGGTAGCCATAATTGGAACTTAATCTTAATGAATTCAGGTAACTTGGTTGACATAGAAATATGATTAATTGAGTTATATTGGGTATTTGTATCTAACCATCGGAAGAGGCTTTTGCATAAATTCGTGTTCCAGGTTAATAAATCAATATATTACACATCCGTGAAATAACTACTTCATCTTTAAGAGATATTGGAGGAAATCACAACCATAGATAGTTTAATAATATTGATTTTACCTTTAATTCACTTTCATACTTTTTTATTTACTTGTTTTAGTTTTAAGTCACCATCCAATCAAACCACCAATCTATTAGATACTCGTAAATATTTGACTTCATAAATTAATAACTTAGGTATAAAGTCCTCATGGGATCGATACATTTTATACTACTTGAACGATACGTGTACTTGCATTATACGTGTGTGACAACGCCGGTCAGTTGCCCTAGTGCTCTACGAGTATATTTCATTAGTGAGACTCTCTAGATTCAGGCATATCCGTCATGAAATCCAATTTCATGTCCATAATTCACCCACCTGTAAATTATGATGATCAGGGATAATCTTCTGAATCATACAAGTTGAGGCCATTGCATATGTTTAATTCCTCCATCACAGGTATTCAGATATATCCCAGAGATATAGATGTAAACGTCAAATCTCTATAGGGACAATCCCGTCGACGTTTATATTAGCAATCTCTAAAAGAACACTTAGAACTTACTTCTAAAGTTTACCGTGGGCCCATGGTTTTTATCTGATTGCTAATCATAAATGGACTACTTATGCTCTGTACACAGAACTGACGAATTCTATCTTGACACACACAGGATATCCTGAGGATCTGTCCACACCCAACAAACAGGTGGAGGTCTTATCAAAATAGATTGGTTATGTGACTGCCATATAAGTGTGGAGGATGTCTCATATAACTACAATGGTATCTCATGTCAAATAATCACAAATGCTACTCAACCCGAGAAGATTCTTATTGAAGTTGTGTACCATCCATTAAGAATCTTCGGTGAGTCACTCAATATTTTTCCACTATAAACACCTACACGTCTATACGAGTCTCCAAGACTGATGGTTCATTGAGAAACCATTGGAATCCAATAATCCAGTATATGACATGTACTGGTCTCAATGGGTTTACTTTACTGACCAAGTAGTGTAAACCTTGACCAGGAACAGTCTAAGAATGAAAACGTCATAATAGAAATCAATGTCAGTTGCGACGCTTTTGCAACTGTATCATAACTTATCATTATAAAGTCAATTATGTCTTTACCATATAAAGAGATATATTATATTATAGAAACTGTTTATTTTATTCATAATAAAACATTTACAAAAGTATTTACAAGGAAATACAACAGGGAATTGGCACTCTGAGTACCAACCCTAACAAACAGCTTGCCATGTGCATAACAGAATACTTCAAAGAAAACAAAAAACTTCTCTTTATGAAGTGTTAAAATGTAGAAAGCCTAACTTAGGCTATTGGATGGTATGGGACTGTTTAGCCTTTTATAGGATTTCAGATCCTAAAAGAACCAAGTTAGGGCCTAGAGCTCTTAAAAGTGTCTTTGAGGGATATGCTGAAAATTCAAAAGCATATAGATTTTTGGATTTAGATTCTGGTGTTATTATATAATCTAGAGATGTTGAGTTCTTAGAAACAAGTTTTCTTAATAATTTAAATATCAATCCACAATCAAATAAAGAAATATTTGACCCTATAGTAACATAAGACACCAACATGAATTCTAGCTCTTCTTCTAACAAATGGAAAACTATTGAGTCACCCACTGAACCTAGGGGGACTCAAAGAGTTACAAAAGAGACGAACCTAGGTTATGATTTCATCTATTCACAAGCACTAGTCTTATTGATTGAAGGAAATAGAGATGAAGTATTAAATAAAATAACAATTGTTTTAAATTTGGAAGGGGATCTTAAAACTTATAGTGAAGCTATGAGTTCAAGAGATTTTTGTTTTTTTGGAAAGAGCCAATAAATGATGAAATGGATTCTCTTTTATCAAATGGTACATGGGTTTTGGTTGATTTACCTCCCAGCTCTAAACCCATTGGATGCAAATGGGTGTTTAGAAGAAAATACAACACTGATGGTTCTCTACAAACCTTTAAAGAAAGACTAGTGGCTAAAGGTTTTAGACAAAAGGAAGGGATCGACTATTTTGATACATATACTCCTGTAGCAAGAATTACTTCTATAAGGGTGTTGTTTACTTTAACATCAATTTATGATTTATACATTCATCAAATGGATGTTAAAACAACATTCATAAATGGTGATCTAAATGAAGAGGTATACATGAAGCAATCTGAAGGTTTTGTGCTTCCTGGCAATGAAAATAAAGTTTGCAAATTAGTAAAGTCCTTGTATGGTTTAAAGCAAGCTCCCAAACAGTGGCATGAAAAGTTTGATAATGTGATATTATCATACGGTTTCAAACATAATGGAGCAGATAAGTGCATTTATTCTAAGTTCACAACCACTTATGGTGTGATAATATGTCTCTATGTTGATGACATGTTAGTAATAGGAACTAATATGCAAGGAATAAATGACACTAAGAAGTATTTAACCTATGTGTTTAAAATGAAAGACTTGAGAGAGGTTGATAATATCTTAGGAATCAAAGTTAACAAACATAATGAAGGATTTGCTTTATGTCAAACTCATAAATTTGAAAAAATACTCTCTAAATTCAATCATTTGGGTATTAAAGAGTTTAATACTCCATTTGATGTCTCTAACAAGTTAGAAGAGAATCCAGGAAGATCAGTCAGCCAATTAGACTATGCTAGTGCAATTAGCAGTTTAATATATGCAATGCATTGTACTAGACCATATATTTCTTTCAGTGTATGCAAACTCTCAAGGTATACATATAATCCTAGTACCGATCATTGGAGAGCTATTGGAAGGGTTCTTGGTTATCTTAAAAGAACAAAGAATCTTGGATTATTTTATCACAAGTTTTCTTCGGTGCTGGAAGGTTAATAGTGATGCTAGTTGGATAACTAGTGTTAAAGATAACAAATCAACTTCTGGTTGGATCTTCACTTTAGGTGGATGAGCTGTCTCATGGGCTTTTAAGAAGCAGACATGCATAACTGATTCCATAATAGAATCTGAGTTTTATCGCTTTAGTAGCTGTAGGTAAAGAAGCTGAATGGATGAGAAACTTATTGTTAGATATAGAGTTGGGGCCACAACCGATGCCATCAATATTCTTGCACTGTGATGGCCAAGCGAGTATGTCTAGGGCTTTTAATAAAATTTACAATGGTAAGTCTAGACATATTACTTTGAGACATGAGTATCTTAGACAACTAATTTCTAGTGGAATCATTACCGTTGTCTACGTAAGATCAAAAAATAATCTTGTTGACGCATTGACTAAGGGTCTCTCGAGGGATATGATAGTAGAACTACGAGTGCCATGGGTCTAAAATATTTTTGAATTGTCACTGGTAGTGGGAACCTTACATTTCTTATCTTTTTGCTATTCTAATGGTTTAAAAGGTAACAACACATTACAGTTTGTGACAGACATCAAGCACTGGGATTGCATAGTGCTTAAGGAAAAGAGGTTGAATTTTTATTACTCTTAATGAAGTTAATAGGTTTGGTTCAAGAACCAAGAAGTCCGAATTTAGGATTTAACTACAACTTCACCTATATGAACACAAGAGGTGGTGTCGCTTCTGTCAGAGTTTGGAAAATAAAGCTTTGTAAGTGTTTATGAATTATGAGGTAGCACATGACCATTATATGGTGTTAATGCTCACGGTGAACATGTTAAAGAAGTATGTAAGGTTTATGTGTATAATATTTCTGATCTTGTCAATATATGAGTAATGGTTTAATATTATATATATAACCATTTTTTCGATAAGGTTTTGAAATATATATACTAATAGTAGGTTTAAGTCGAAAGACACCTTCTGTCGGGGTTTCGGGCAAAGGGCTCGGCGGAAGCGCTGTTCGGGCGAAATTGTAATTTTAAAACTTTTTAAATTACCAAATGAATTATTCAATATCAAATATGAATAATTCATTCATATTTCACCTAAACATATTTATTCGATATCAAATAGCGACATAAATAGTTAAGAAACACCGCGAGACTTTTACGAAAATGTTTTTTTTTTTTTTTCCGCAAATTGGCATAAAACGCGTTTTTGACCGAACCGACTATCCAATACACATGAGGGCTGCCCAAGTCAGCCCCAATAGTATTAGGGCAGGTCATGGGCTGCCCGAACAGTGACAAATTCACTGTTTGGGCAGCCGTCACCCGGTTGGCTCAAAAGTCACCCGGTAACGTCGTTTTTCGCCGTTTTCGCTTATTTCAACTCCGAAATAATTTCCGGCAATTGTTCCAACACCCAAAACACATCCAATACATTCATATGACATTATTTTACATCACATATGAACAGTATTTTCAGATCTGATATTGAAGCAAAAATATCAATTTTTCATGCTTAAAATCCAATTTTCCAACATTAATCATATTAATCAAAACACCAATTCAAGTCACCACAAATGAACCACCGAAGAATAATTCTAGGAATTACAAGAGTGGTCATAACACTATAGAATGGCAACATATCATCAAATGATTAAATTGAATAAATATTACAATAATATTATTCAATAATACTTCACACATGCACAAGGCCTTCAAATCCATCCACCAAAAACCAAGCCCTAATTTTCAACAAGTAAAGAAACCCTAGAACTATACTAGGAACACAAGAACAACAAACTAACTTTCTAAAATCAAGAATGATAAATATTACCTTTAATCTCCAATTATCCTTAAGGTTTTCTTTTTTTTTTTGCTACATTTTCTTCATGGTTTCTTCAAACCAACTTGAGAGCTTCTCATTTTAGTGTATTTTGGGCCATGCTTGCTTCAAATGAAGAAAAAAAAATTTCTAAATTAAAAGAAGCATAACCGACTCAATAAGGGCATTTAGGTCATTTTTGCATTTTAATTTCATTAAATTAAAATAAAGATAAGATAAACTTTAAGTTTGACAAATCAAATTTGCACACTTAAGCTTAATAAAATCATGCCATTTGTAACCAATAATAATCAAACATATTGCATAACATTGATGTAATATGGATATTATTTAACTATTCAGATATTTAACATTTAAATATCTAAATAATTAATTAATATAATAATTGTTGACGGTGGATTTTGGTCTCAGGGTAATATAGGAATATCGCTCCCGAGGTAATCCTCCCTCAATAGTTAATTTGTTTGGTTATGGGGGAAACCAAAAGCAAACTTAGCAGAATGTAGATAATGCGCCAATCAAACAAGGAGATTTTACGTGGTTCGGCGGATTTTTAACCGACCTACGTCCACGGACACAAACAGGACTATACTTTTATTGCTGAAACTTGTATTTCTTGTGCTCTTTACAAGTTTTTTTATTCTGATCCCCTTTCCACATATTCTACCCTTCTATTTATAATAGTGAAGAAATCAGATTCCTTCTAGTATGTGGATTCCTAACTGAAGCAACCTTATTTTTCCACAAGGATTCCTAATCAAATCTACCTCTATTCCCTTTATCCTTCTAGGACACTGGTTTCATCAGTATTCTTTATGAAGATAGGACTGTCTCCTTACCCCGTAGGGACATGACATCTTATCTTCTTGGTGTACGCTTTACCATATACTCGGTCTTCATGTGGTCGGTCATGATGGTTATTTGAACTGAGAATGATGCTGTCGATCTGATAATGCTCGGTCATTTGAACCAAAGTGATCGGTTGCCGACCATAAAATACTCGGTCTATTCCTGTTGTGGTCGGTCTGATGGTTATTTGAACTGAGAATGATGCTGTCGATCTGATAATGCTCGGTCATTTGAACCAAAGTGATCGGTTGCCGACCATAAAGTGCTCGGTCTATTCCTGTTGTGGTCGGTCTGTAACCATAAGGTGCTCGGGCCCTTGCTGTTGGCTTTTTATGGGTCGGGTCAGCATCAATGATCCTGAACAAGAATGAGTTTTACCTTTTTGCCCCTGTCGTGATGCTTTAAATACCATAGTGCCTGAAAACACAATCAACATCTGTCCCCTAGTTCTCGGTTCCAACGAGCATACAAGTTGGTGCCGGGAACTACATAAAGATGGTGTGTTGGTTACTTTGTTTGGTGGTCGGTCCGGAGTCGAATAAAAATTTTCTGTTGCCTCTTTTCAAACCTCTTTTCTTGAAACGCGCAACCGTCATGTCTGTTTAAATGCCCATCAAATCACCTTTATGGTTTTTTCTGAGTTTGTCAAACATCCGTCGGGTTCCCGCCAAAAGCAGGAGAAAATTGACCGTGCAGAGGCGTCTTAATAGTGCGCTGATCTCAACCGTTTATTTGATTTTGGTAGACCTCTTTTGCAGTTGACACTTGGCGTCCATCCGGGACTCTATTACGATCCGATGGTTGGAATTATTCTGACCTTGTAATGAGAAGATGAACCGATATCCTTGCAAAAATTCCTATCAACTTCAAAAACTCTTCTTCCCTTCGGCTACGAAGCATCTGATTTGGCTTTACTCAAAGTTCTTCAACATATTCGCCGCTTTTCCGAGCATAGATCAAGTAAGTTTCCCGAACGACCTTCTTCCCCTTCCTCTTTTCTTGCTTGCTGTGCTTTGCTGTTTCTCATTTACATTTGTTTTGATACTTTGCTAGGGAGAGATTTTATTGAGTGTTTTTCTTAGGACTCTTGAAACTTCATAGATTTAGTTTTTTCTGGAAACTTAGGATATCTTGTGAATCCCTTGGTCGTTTTTCAAGAATATGGTTGTAGACTGACCTTGCCCTTTTATTTTCCGGACGTCTAGGATGTCTTATGACAGTTCTCCCCCTGAAAACCCTGCTAAACCCTTGGCCCCTATTGCTGAAGAGCTTTCCTCTGGCTCGGGAGCACCCAGCGTGGAAGACCTTGATACTACCCCCACCCCTTCTGAGATCGAACAAGATACTTACCATCAGAGGGTTCCGGAGCCCGGTGACTTTGACAGCTCGGCTCAAGACATGGTTCGGCCCTCTAAGATAACCGAGGATGATCTAGCACTGCTTCGGCAACGATATGACATCCCGATAGATATTTCTCTTGAGGTCTCTCTCCCATGTGATCGTGCTAGTCAGCCCGACGATGGTTCCGTGGCCCTTCTTCCAGCTTTCTTTGAGTGTGGGCTTCGGTTGCCAATTCAACCCTACTTCGCCTAGATGCTGGCCGAGATAGAGATCGCCCCCTGTCAACTAAGTCTGAACAGTTGGAGGATCTTGGCTGGGTTGTATGTAGCTTGGCATGGAGCAGGGCTTGGCGAACCTTCTTTTGAAGAAGTGAAGAGGTTATATCGGTTGAAGGCCAACCCAAAGTCTCACCACAGTTGGTACTACCTCTCTGCTTATGACAGTTCATCAAACGTTGTCCAAAAACTCCCTGACTCTAACAAGAATATCAAGGATCTTTGGTTCTGGGCCATTGGAGATTGGGGACGGACCCTGAGGTAGGATGGAGAGGAGATATTGGTTCCGGACATCTTTCGAGCGAGAGGTTAGGAGATTAACCTTTAGCTTTTCTGCCCTTAGTTTTTTTTTTATGTTTGGATTCTTACCCCTTTTTTCGATTCCTCCTAGCCTGTTGGAGGGATGCTCCCAAGGTCTCCCACCAGGTCCGGAAGCTGGTATTCTGGGCTCGGTGGTATGCCACTCATTGGAGGGAGTTGGTAAATCATGCGGCATTTTTTGAATCGGGACTTGTTCGGGCCGTTCCTCCCAAGATCTCGGGTCAGGTAGGTAGATGCCTGTTGATCTTCTAGCCAACTCCCTCGTTTATTTATCATATTTGATGTCGTCTTTTTTTTTGTATGCTCAGGTCCCGAACCTTTATTTTGTCTTTGTTTTTATTTATTTATTTATTATTTTTTTTTTACAGGTATGTCGAAGAGACCAAAGTACCTCGATCGGTTGACCGGTGCCGCGAAGAAAACTAGCCCAGGTGGAGCTGGTACTTCTCGGAAACGACCTGAATCTTCTGAGGACAGAAAGGTGACCGCGGGGGTAGAACGGCCAAGCTCTCAAGGTCTATC
Organism: Zanthoxylum bungeanum; assembly: GCA_019454045.1. NCBI lineage: Eukaryota > Viridiplantae > Streptophyta > Magnoliopsida > Sapindales > Rutaceae > Zanthoxylum > Zanthoxylum bungeanum. The sequence goes on from SKCR01011706.1 coordinate 95,447, forward strand.
TTCATCTCCTCGAGTGCCCTCAATGGGTATTACCCGTCCTGATAGCCCTCCACGACCTTCCAGGAGGAGGAAGCGTCGATTTGGAGCTGTGGATACTCAATTAAGGCGGGAATTGGAGGAGGAGGAGGCTCCGAGCAGAGAAGCTCCAGTTTGGCAGGAGGGACCTTCCAAGAAATTGAAGGGCTCCGTGGTTCTTGGAGTTGATGACCTTGGGAAGAATATTAGGGAGGCTATTTCCCATCTGGTACCGGCTTTCAATGAGCTGGCCGGGGCCGTACCTCCTAAGAAGATTCCGAGGTTTGAGGACCTGTCACCCGAGGAGGTAGTTGCAAAGTTGTGCTCCCAGCTGGCCCATGTCACTTCTTTTACTTCTTTTCTATATCGTGGTGTCTTTCAGACTTTGTTTTTATTTTTCTAACTTCTTTTTTCTTCTCAGAAGGAAAATTATTTGGCGGCCAAGAATACAGACATATTTATAAGCCTTTTGTCCGAAGGCGGCCAAGCCCAGAGGTTTCAGAATGGTCTTTCTGAAGTGGAGGCCAAGTTGGCTAGTGCCGAAGAGAGGAATATGGATCAGGAGCTGGCTGCGGTTGATGCTGTCAAAACAAAAAAAGCTCTTAAGGCTGCTGCTACTCTAGAGCGCAAGAACGCTGAAGAAACTAGAGCAAGTTTGGTGGATGCCCGGGCTGAGATTGGGCTCCTTAAGGTGGAAGTAGGCAGTGTGGAGTATAAGCTGCGGGCCAAGGAGGAGGAATTGGGACGGGCTTGTGCTGAGCTCAGGGATAGGGAACTTGAGTGGGAGGCCGATAGGGACTCCATTCGTCTTGAAGGGGTCGGTGATTGTGTGGTTCTACCTGATTTAGACATGGGTCCTATTCATGCGGCCATCCATTTTTGTAAAGGGGAAATGTCCGAGGAAGAGTTTCAGGGGTGGCTACCCCCTCCTCCCGAAGAAGTGATGGATCCTGAACCGATTTCGGTCGCCCCGGTTCCCCTAACTCCTCAAGAAAATCGTCCTGAGGTTCCTGCTCCTGGCGAGGACTATCCTGAGGTTCCACCTCCAATCCTTGAAGTAAGGGCCTCCCAGGTTGCCGAGGTTGAAGCTGCTGTCCCCCCTTCTGAGACCGAGCCGATCCATCCGTCGTCTGAGCCGGCCGAGGAAGAACTTCTTGCCCCTGTGCGGGCTGATTAAAAAGGGGTAACCCGAACGGGGCCCTGTGTACACTTGTCCTTTTTTTTTTGTAATAACACTTCATATTTTATTCGGATATATATATATGTGTTTTCTGCTTTTCTCTTCTGTTCCTTGTTCTGGGTGTTCTTCTTCAAATGTTTATCTAAGGCTCGTTCGAGAGGGGATAATACGAACCGAGGCCCAAATTATTCAGTGGTCGAGGATGGACTCTGAGTTGTGAAGAACACGGATGGTGAGATGCAATCGGTGGGACGTAACCCGACCCCGAGCTGTAAGTAACACTTGGCCCTGAGGGAATGTTTCGCCCCCAGTCCAAAAGATAGGCTCGGTGGGATGTGACCCGACCCTGAGCTGTAAGGAATACTTGGCCTTGGGGGAATGTTTCGTCCCCAGTCCAAAAGATAGACTCGGTGGGATGTGGCCCGACCCCGAGCTGTAAGGAATACTTGGCCTTGGGGGAATGTTTCGTCCCCAGTCCAAAAGATAGACTCGGTGGGATGTGGCCCGACCCCGAGCTGTATAACCAAGTGGCCTCGGCGGAACGAAATCCAGCCCCGAGCCGAATAACTGAATGGCCTCGGCGGAACGTAATCCAGCCCTGAGCCTGATAACTAAATGGCCTCGGCGGAACGAAACCCCGAGCCAAATATCCAAGCACTCTCGGCGGAACGAATCCAGCCCCGAGCTGATTAATAAAGTGGCCTCGGCGGAACGAGTCCAGACCCGAGCTGAACAATCATTGGGACTTGCTTTGAAGGGAAGGGAATCAACCTTTGAAGCCCTATCGAATCTGGCTTGGTCGTCCCCTTTTCAGACCGATGAAAAAACAAAAACAAAGTTTTTTGGAAAGTAAAAAAAAGTGTAAACAATAGCACGGATACTTCAGAACAGCGTCCTGTCCGAGGCCTCCAAAACATAATTCTGAACCTTTCAATTCAGTGTCCCGACGAACCAGGATTTGGATCAGAGAGCGTTTAAATGGTAAGGGCACATCCTCTAAACGTCGGGTCACTGTGGAGATTGTGTATTATACGAGGGCTCCTCCTTACCACGCTGGATCAGGCACACGCTACAGGGGCACAACGCATCCCTGTGCTGCGCCTCTCTTGGATCCAAATGATGAATGGATCAAAGAGTGTCTGGGATACTAAGGGCACATTCCTCCTTAGGCCCGGCATCACTGGAGCTAGCAATCGTCACGGGGGCATCATCATCCCTCGTGCTATACTTTCCCACGGATCCATTACATCGGGTAAGTGAGGATCAAAGAGTGCTCGACACATTAAGGGCATATTCCTCCTTATGTTCGGTAACACTGGAGTAAGCAATCGCCATGGGGGTATCATCCATCCCCGTGCTATGCTTCTCACGGATCCTATGCATCGAGTATGTCCCTGAATATTCCGAGGACCCCGAGCTAAGAGAGACATTTGGTTATAGGGGAATGTCCCGTCCCCAGACCAATGAGCATGACTCGGTGGGACGTAACCCGACCCCGAGCCGAATAGTCAAGTGGCCTCGGCGGAACAAGATCCAGCCCCGAGGTGTTCGAAACATTAAGGGCATATTCCTCCTTATGTTCGGTAACACTTGGAGCAAGCAATCGCCACGGGGGTATCATCCATCCTCGTGCTATGCTTCTCACGGATCTATACTCTGATTCACTTCCGTCCCTGCTGTTTAATGCTTGTATGGAGTCGACTGATTCTGGTATGACTTGTGCTTCTTTATGGTGGTAGCCATGGTCGGGTAGTTGCGGGTTTTGTGCTTTTGACCCTGGACCGTTGTATTGAGTATGTCCCCGGAGTTTTGAATATGGTTCACAAAATTTTATTTTTAGAAGAGTGGGTGAAAATTTTGGAAAAGAAAGTTTTATTTATATTCGGGGACATACTGCCCTTCTTACAACTCTCTGCGGGTCATTTTGAGAGAGGCTTTATATTGAGTTTCCGTCCCTTTTCGGGTTGCTGCAAAAGAAAAAAAGGAAGGGAGAATTTACTGAAAGTATTTTCTCAACATCTCGGCATTCCATGGTTTTTTCAATCTTGTGTCGTCCAGCTGTTCTAGGATGTAAGCCCCTGGCCTTATCACCTCTGTGATTCTGTAGGGCCCTTCCCACTTGGCACCTAACGAGCCCTCCTCTGGTCGTCGGGTGTTTAAAGTGATCATTCTCAATACTAAGTCGCCCGGGAGGAAGGAGCAGGTTCGAACTCTTCTGTTGTAGAAGCGGGCCATTCTTTGTTGGTGGACTTCCGCTTTCATAGCTGATTTCTCTCTCCTTTCCTCGAGCAGGTCGAGGTGGTTTTTGATAAGTTCTTCATTCTGCTCATTCCCAAAGTGGCGGACCCTGTGAGTTGCTACCCCGATTTCTGCTGGAATGACGGCCTCACATCCGTATGATAGGGAAAATGGTGTTTCCCCTGTGGAATCTTTGTAGGTCGTCCGATGTGCCCATAGCACTTCTGGTAATTCTTCGACCCATAAGCCATTGCATGATTCGAGCCGAGCTTTAAGGTTTGCCTTGATGGTCTTGTTTGTTGCCTCAACCTGTTCGTTTGACTTGGGATGGGCTGGCGAGGCGAATTTTAAAACGATCTGGAGGTCTTCGCAGAGCTTCCTGAATCCTTTGCTATCGAATTGTTTCCCGTTGTCGATGATGATCGCCCGGGGGATTCCGAACCTGCAGATAATGTTCTTTTTTACAAACTCTGTGGCCTTCTTCTCCGTGATGGTGGATAGCGGCTCGGTTTCTGCCTATTTTGTGAAATAGTCTATGGCCACGATTGCATACTTCGCATGCCCTCGCCCTTTTGGCATTGGCCCTATGATATCTAGCCCCCACTGCGCGAATGGCCAGGGGCTGGACATGGTGGTTAATTGTTCTGCCGGTTGATGGTGGATGTTGGTATTTTTCTGACAACCTCCGCATTTCTGAGCTACCCTCACACCATCCTAATGCATGGTCGGCCAGTAAAATCCTTGTCTTAAGGCTTTAAAGGCGATTGATCTTCCTCCGGCGTGACTTCCACAGATGCCCGTCTGAATTTCCCTGAGCACATAATCTGCTTCCTCTTCTGTTAAACATCTCAGGAGGGGTATGGTATAGCCTCTCCGGTAGAGCACCAATTCGATCAGGGAGAACTTGGTGCTCTCGAATTTTAGTTTCTTGGCCTCCTTTTTGTCTTTAGGGGTTTCCCATGTTTCCAGGTATCTCCTAATCGGTTGCATCCATGAGTTTTTGCCTCCCTCTTCTACTATATCTACCTTCAGCTCCCCTATGCTTCTTTCTCAGAGGCATATGAGATGGATTATTCTGGGGTCCTCGGTCTTCATTGAGGATGCGAGCCAGGCCAGGGAGTCTGCTTCACAGTTGTCTTCTCGTCTGATTTGTTCGAAGCGTACGTTCCCCACTTTCTCCATCAACTTTTTTACTTCGGCTAAGTAAGCTATCATAGTCGGCTCCCAGGCCTGAAATTCTCCCTTTAGTTGTTGAAAGGCTAGCTGAGAGTCACTCCTTACTACCACGTTGTGGACTCCCACTACTGTGCATAGCCTTAATCCGGCCAAAATTGCTTCGTATTCGGCTTCATTGTTTGTGGCTTTGAAAGCAAATTTCAAGGCAAGCAACACTTCTTCTCCTTCACTGTTTTTCAGTGCGATTCCTGCCCTATTGCCCTGTGAGCTAGCAGACCCATCCACTGAAATTTCCCATTTGCTTTCCTCCGTGGTCAATATTTGGGGTTCCGCGAGTTCCGCAACAAAATCTGCCAAGGCCTGCCCTTTTATTGCTATCCTTGGGAGGTAGGAAATGTCGTGCTCGCTGAGCTCCACCGACCATTTCATTAACCTTCCCGAGGTTTTTGGTTTTTGCAAGATCTGCCGCAGGGGGTAATTGGTGTAAACTCCGATAGGGTTGGCCTGGAAGTAGGGTCGTAATTTCCGTGCTGCAGTGATCAAGGATAGGGCGACTAGTTCATGCACGGGATATCGGGTCTCTGCATCCAATAGAGCTTTGCTGACATAGTATACCGGTCTCTGGATCTGGTCGGCCTCTTGCACCAATACCGAACTCACTGCGTGTTTTGAAACAGCCAAGTACAAGTATAATGTCTCTCCTAGGAGAGGTTTAGCCAGGAGTGGGGGCTGTGCTAGATATTGTTTTAGCTGCTGGAAGGCCTCCTCACATTCCGGTGTCCAGTCGATCCCCTTTTGGGCCTTCTTGATGACTTTGAAGAAGGGGTGGCATTTGTCGGTCGCCCGAGAGATGAATCGGTTGAGCGCGGCGACCCTGCCTGTTAGACCTTGCACCTCTTTAATTGTTATGGGGGATGTTAATCTAGCACGACTTGTATCTTCTGGGGGTTGGCTTCTATGCCTCGAGAGCTCACCATGTAGCCTAGAAATTTTCCTTAGGCCACTCCGAATGCACACTTCTCTGGATTGAGTCTTAAATTATGTTTTCTCAGCAACTCGAAGGTTTTCTTTAGGTCAGTTACGTGATTTCTTGGTTCTCTGGACATTGTTATCATGTCGTCCACATATACCAACATTGAAGTGCCGATGAGTGGTTTGAAAATTTTGTTTACTAACCTTTGAAAAGTTTCCCCTGCGTTCTTTAGTCCGAAAGGCATTACTTTGTAGCAGTACAGTCCTTGATCGGTGATAAAAGTGGTTTTCTCCTCGTCTACAGGATGCATCCTGACCTGATTGTACCCTGAGAAGGCATCCATGAAGCTTAGTAGTCCTTGGCAGGCAGTTGCGTCTACTAGTTGATCTATATTTGGTAGAGGAAAGCTATCTTTTGGACATGCCTTATTGAGGTCGGTGAAATCTACACACATCCTCCATTTTCCATTGGACTTCTTTACCAATACTACGTTTGACACCCACTCGGGGTACTTTACTTCTCTGATGAAGCCGGCTTTTAACAGTTTTTCCACCTCGGATGCCACTGCTCTGTACCGTTCTTGATTGAAGATCCTTCTCTTCTGTTTGACCGGTTTGAGCGACGGTTTTCCTGCTAAGCGGTGACTGATGAATTTTGGGTTAATCCCGGGCATGTCATTGTGTCCCCACGCGAAGATGTCGGGGTATTCCCGTAGACATTCTAGCAGGCCCTTTTTTAGGGTTTCGTCCAAGTTTCCCCATATCTTTATGCCTTTTTTCGGTCCGAACAGTTTTATTTCTTCTAACTCTTCAGCTGTTCCTAGCCGGGCAACTTTATCCGGGCGGGGACCTGGTTCTTTCCTCTCATTCTCGCCCCTCTGCCTCTTCTTGGTGCCTTCTTCAATGCAGAGGGTCTCTCGTGAGAGAGTGGCAAAGCAGCTACGGGCTATCTTCTGACTCCCACACATGATTCCGATCCCTTCCCGGGTGGGGAACTTTAGTTTTAAGTGATATCAGGACATCGCAGCCTTTGTTTTAATCATAAAAGGTCGGCCGATAATGACTTGGTAACTGCTCAGGCAGTCCACCACAATGAAGTTTACCATAACTGTCCGGGTCCTGGGGTGAGTTCCGATGGTTGTTGCCAGTTGTATTCTCCCCAGCGGGATGACCGTCGAGCCTCCAAAACTGTACAAGCGGGTGCCGTCATTAGTTAGGGTTACGTACTCCACTCCCAGGCTTTCTAGAGCTTCTTTGGAGATTATGTCTACCGCTCTTCCGGGATCTACCAGGATTCTATCTACCTCTGTGCCGCTGATTGTAGCTTTGATTATTGTAGGACACAGAACCTGACGACGCTGTTCTAGGCTCGCGGCCTAGTTGGGAGTACGAAATAACATGGAGTCGCCACCCGGTGTAAACCGGGACAAAGATTTAAGGCCGCACTCGCCCCTCGCAAGGGAAGACCTCAAACCGTTGGGTTCGGAATGGTCCCTTACTTATGTCACTTGTGATGATATGATTTGTGCAATTAATCAACCGAGTCTACTCAATAATCATGCTCAATGGTAATTAGATCTAACATGCTTGCATCCAAATAACTCCACGCAATATAACACAACGAGCATATTGAACCATTAAACCAAAGTAGACAAATAACTAATTAAACATAAACATAAACTAAACGAAACATCATGCATAAAGAATGAAGAAACAACATGCCTAAATAACACAATCATGCTTTGAAAATTAGATAACAAGACTAAATTGAATCATGCTTAAAATAATAAATAAACGGCCTAGAACTATGACATGCTCAAATACAAATTTGATGAGACGAGATACATGCATCTTAAATGGTACGTGGCGTTGTATCCCGAGTGCAGACCGTCCATTCGGAATCGGCTATGGAATTTACGTCCGGGTTTCCATCCGATATACCACAAAAGGGAACACATATCCCGCTCATCCAACAATCAAATCATGCCTCAAACGACTCTCATGCAATTATATATCAAAATAAATAAAACAAAAATAAAGAAGATAAGTAAAAAGGGTGCCCTCAGGTCTAACCTCTTTTGTCGTCTCAAGAAAGGGCGTTACACGTCCGTTGGAAGGGTGGATGATCCGCAACTTTTCTGGTTCACTAATCCAACGTTTTTCCTCACTGTTTCACTATTTGGGCTGTTGTTTTCACTCCGTTTTGCTGTTGTTTTAAGGGTATTTTCTGGTCACTGTTTTAGGTTAATTTCGGGACTGTTTTGGACTGGTTTTGAGGGGTGATTCTGGACAATTTAGGGGCAGTTTTTAGGTGCAGTTTTTAGGTGTGCAGGGAGCGCAGTTTGCGTGCAGTGAGGGCTGTGATATGCGGCTGCTTTTGGGTTCTTTATGCGTGCAGTTTAGAGTGATGATATGCGGCTATTTGGGCTGTTTGTGGAGGAGGTTATGTGCGTGAAGTTTTCTGGATGAAGGGCTATGTGGCGCTGATTTTGTTGACTGATTAGGGGGCTTGTGAGTGGAGGCTGGTGCGTTGATTGTGCTAGGTCAGAGAGCTGCTTACCGAGTGTGTATGAGTGAGAGGGCTGCTTCGTTGTGTTAGGTGAATGTGTGACAGTGGGTCGATGAGGGGCACGTTACTTTCCACATGGCTGTTTATGGCTTGAGGCCGTGTGAGATTCTTTGTTTCAGTCGGTGAAGGGCATGCCTAAGGGACGTGTGCGTGAGCATTTCAAAGACGTGCGTGTGTGGGCCATTAGCGATTTGGTGTTCACGTGTGTGAGTATGTGTTGAACTGTTCCGTGTGTTTGTGTCTAGAAAGTGTGTGGCAGTGTGAAATAGAGACACATGTTTGCGTTGGTTGATCAGTCTGGTTCAGTTTGTTGTTTTGAGTGTATGAAGAGTGAAGGGCTGTGAGTGGTTGCCGTGAAAGAGAAAGATGAAGACAACCCCTAGTGGTCAGGTGCGTGATACATGAGGGTTTTAGGGTTTATTTGCTCATGGAGGGATTGTGATACGTAGGTGCTGCGTGAATGGGTGTGAGGAATCAGGGCAGTCGTGTTTGTTTTCTTTTTTATTTGTGAATGTGTGTGGCAGTTTGTGCTGTGGGCTGAGTGTTTGTCATGTGTTGGTGGAGCCGTTAGAGGAGAGAAGATGCATCAGGGAGAGAATTGTTGAGGAGCTGCTGCGAATGAGATAGTCATTAGGGTTTCATTTTGTTTGAGATTGGCGAGCAGGGTCCATTGGGGTGTCAGTTATGCGGCAATATGAGGTGAATTTGAGAGGCCTTTGGGCGTGAATGTGCTGAAGGCCAAGGGGCTGTGAGGTGGCAAGTTTGTTTAGGCGGCAAGAAGAGGGCTGTGGAGGCTTATTACGTGAGGCAGGTTTAGGGCTTCCAAGGTGCGTTATTTCCAGGGGCTGCAGTGGTGTCCCAAATGGTGCGTGAAGATTGCTAGGTCATGAAGGTCAGCTAGGGTTTATGGACGTGTGGTTGGAGGGTTGTGCTGATGGTCTTCTGCCGAGGTGGCTGAAATGGCGTGAAGAGTAGTGCAGTTTTAGTTGGAGAGAGGCTGGTGCGTGAAGGTGGGAAGCTGGAGTCAGGAGGGTTGTTGTGTTTCAAGGGTTATTAGGGTTTGTGGAGGCTGCGCGAGAGAAGATGGGAGAGGAGGAAGGAGGGTTGAGAGAGATGGAGTGTGAGGAGGGCCAGAGACGTGGGGGCTTGTAATGGCTGAGAGTGGGTTTTGTTTTGGGCACTGCCGAGTGAGAGAGAAGGAAGAGAGGAAGGTTTAGTTTTTATTTTATAGTGAGAGGGTAGGGTTAGGGTTTTCATGACTTTTTAAAAGGAAACAAATAAAATTATTAAGGGAGGGATTGTGTATTTTAGGTGAGTGAATCATTTAAATTGGTGAGTGATTTATTAAATTTAGGAATGAATTGATTTTGATTTGTTATTAAATTGGAAGTGAATTATTTAATTTCAATTGATTTTAATTTAATTTGTGAATTTAATTTAATTAAGATTTCATTTTAATTGGTTTGTGATTTTTAGATTAATTCAATTCAATTTAATTTGAGTTTAATTGGTTTTAATTCAATTCAATTTGTGTTTAATTTAATTGGTTTTAATTATTTAGATTTAATTTAAATTTAATTTGTGACATGTATTTTAAATGTTTTAATTATTTAATTTGTGAGATGTGTTTTAAATGTTTTAATTACTTAATTTGGATGTGATTTAATGGGCTTGGTGTGTTTTAAAACAGAGGTCCAACAAGCGAACCCGAAGCGAAACAGGCGAGTTAACTCTGACAAAAATTCCATTTTCCAACTTTACCCTTCCAACGTCTGTTTCCCGCGGCTTTCACAACTAAAGAGGTAGTGTCTCCATACGAGACTCATCATCGGGCTGATATGCAAAAATACAATGCCTACAGTCGCCCCCACTTTGATGGGACTTGTGCAGTGTGTGACAATGACAATCCTATCAAAGTACGTGCAATGCATTTTTACTTACCTGGCTCGCCAGCTGCCACTTGACTTGCCGTGTTGATTTGAGTTGATGTTGAGGTGCTTCGACCCCCGGTCCATTCCCGAACCGATGATGTGATGTGGTGTGGTGGAGTCCATTCCCGAACTGTCACCGTTGTGGTCCATTCCCGAACCGATCTCCATTCCCGGAGTGTAGCTGTGATGTAGTGTGATGAAGTCCATTCCCGAACTGTCATCGTTGTGGTCCATTCACGAACCGATCTCCATTCTCGGAGTGTTGTTGTGATATGATGTGATAAAGTCCATTCCCGAACTGTCACCGTTGTGGTCCATTCCCGAACCGATCTCCATTCCCGGAGTGTTACTGTGATGTGACGTGATGAAGTCCATTCTCGAACTGTCACCGTTGTGGTCCATTCCCGAACCGATCTCCATTCCCGGAGTGCCATTCTCGGCGTGCCATTCCCGGCGTGCTCATTCCCGAGCTGTCCATTCCCGGACTGTCCATTCCCGGACTAAATCTTCATTCCCGGAGTGCCATTCCTGGCGTGCTCATTCCTGAGCGTGCTCATTCCCGAGCTGTCCATTCCCGGACTGTCCATTCCCGGACTAAATTTTCATTCCCGGAGTGCCATTCCCGGCGTGCTCATTCCTGAGCTGTCCATTCCCGGACCATAATGATCTGATGTAATATGGGCCTCGCCCTCAGAATGCCATTCTCGGCAGAAACTGAAACTGATGTGATGTGGGCCTCGCCCCCAGAATGCCATTCTCGGCAGAAACTGAAACTGATGTGATGTGGGTCTCGCCCCCAGAATGCCATTCTCGGCAAAAACTGAAACTGATGTCAATGTGGGCCTCGCCCCCAGAATGCCATTCTCGGCAGAAACTGAAACCGATGTCAATGTAGGCCTCGCCCCCGGAATGCCATTCTCGGCAGAAACTGAAACTGATGTGATGTGGGCCTCGCCCCCAGAATGCCATTCTCGGCAGAAACTGAAACTGATGTCAATGTGGGCCTCGCCCCCAGAATGCCATACCCGGCAGAAACTGATACTGAACTAATGTGGGCCTCGCCCCCAGAATGCCATATCCGGCAGAAACTGATACTGAACTAATGTGGGCCTCGCCCCCAGAATGTCATACCCGGCAGAAACCGATGCTGAACCAATGTGGGCCTCGCCCCCAGAGTGCCATACCCGGCAAGTCTGTCACTGATGCTAATGTGGGCCTCGCCCCCCAAGCTGACATGGGCCTCGCCCTCAACTGGTACTGATGCGGGGTCTCGCCCCTAAGCTGATATGGGCCTCGCCCTTAAACTGATATAGATGTAGGGCCTCGCCCCCAAGCTGATGTGGGCCTCGCCCCAAACTGATACTAATGTGGGCCTCGCCCCAGACTAATACTGATGTGGGCCTCGCCCTCAACTGATACTGACATGGGCCTCGCCCCAGACTGATACTGATGTGGGCCTCGCCCTCAACTGATACTGACATGGGCCTCGCCCCAGACTGATACTGATGTGGGCCTCAACCCTGTGACTCTTTCCCGAAACTGCTGACAATGTGGGCCTCGACCTTCTGGGATTCATTCTCGAAAACTGCTGATATGGGCCTCGACCCTGGGATTCATTCCAACACTCTGACGATATGGGCCTCGACCCTGTGATTCATTCCCCGATTCATTCCAACACTCTGACGATGTGGGCCTCGGCCCTGAGATTCATTCCCCGATTCATTCCAACACTCTGACGATGTGGGCCTCGGCCCTGGGATTCATTCCCTGGATTCATTCCAAAACTATGCTGATGTGGGCCTCGACCCTAAGATTCATTCATGAAATTGATGCTGACAATGCGGGCTTCAACCCTGGGACTCATCCCTAAAACTGATATCAATGCCGGTGCGGGCCTCGCCCCCAGGGCTCATCCCTGAAACTGAAACTGATATGGGCCTCAACCCTGGGACTCATCCTCAAATCTGATATTGATGCTGTGGGCTTCGCCCCCAAACTGATACTGATAGGGGCCTCAGCCCTGGGACTTATCCCCAAAACTACTACTCGTATGTTGCTGATTCTGGTTGGCTTGTCTTTGCCGCTTTCTATTTTTCTTCTTTAAAACCTGTGAGTACAAAACAAAACAAGCACAAAAAAAAAAAAGAATGCAAAATATGTTACGTGTATGCATGCATGCATGAATGAATTTTCCTATCCCGCTGGGTTAGGTTTTCCGCCAGTTCTCCAGGTGATTGCTCGGCCTTCTCTCTAGTCTCATGACTCAATATCTTGTTATGTCCCTGATTCACGATGTGGTAGACTGGTTGCCCCCAGTCTTGGTTTAGCTTTCTGTTTTCCGCTGCTTACACTTGGTCAAGATGAACCACATGGTGGGGCCTTCCATATCATCATACTATATCACATGCTACGAAATTGTCCCAATAGTTATACATATTATCGTCCTCAAGGAATGCCCAGTAATGAAACCAGAGACATTCAAAACACTCAATGCAACTCAAATCTGAGTTTTTGAATAAATGATCTATGTCAGACTCAAAGTGTGTGTGTGCAAAGGTTTTTCACAGCTTAATCCTTAAGTAAGCTAACTCGATGATTTCGTTTCAAAAATCGGGATCGGTGGGTCAAACCAACCTAGATATCTCAATTATATTCCGCAATTGCTTTTCCATGCTCAATGTAGTATGGCTTTATCTCTCTTTTCCTTTGTCTCTCATTTTTTTCTTTTCATTTTGAACTTCATTTTTTTTTCCTCCTTTTTTTTTCTCTCTCTTTTTTTTTTCAACACACCTACCCTTTAAGGTAGCATTTCTCCTCATGGTGGTCCTAATACTCGCCCATGGGTAGCTTCACGCTTATCGGTTATAGGTGGTTCATTTTTTTTTTTTTTTTTTTTAGAGACTTTTCTTTCACTTTCAACCATACCACACATCATAACATAAGCAAATCAAGATAGACATCTAAGCAAACGGTCATTCACCGACCTACAATTTCATCAACTAGTCACTTTGCTAACTACTCAGGTTTTCACTGCTAAGAGCCATAATCAAGTGCTTGCGAGTCTAACATAGATCAATTACTCAAATTGTCAGATAAAAGCACGTCAAAAGTTTATCGTTTCTAAGGTTTCACCCTAAAGCAAACAATTTCATCATCGGACTTATGTCTAACTATCAATGACTAAAACAAACAATTTTTTTTTCTCTTTTTTCCTTTTTCCTTTTTTTTCTTTTTTTTTTTGAAGGCCCCCCCCAATGGTCTTTCTATCCTTGCCGTAAGGTTTTCTGTTTCTCGATTTCCTCTTCTCCGCTATCCATGTTTGCTAAACTCCCCATTACAAACCTCTTTTTTTTTTATCTAACCCAACGGATATCTATGATGGCTTTTAAGGCACAGAGGATTAATATGATGCATGTATGCATGAGATGCGTGCGATGTATGAGATTTAATATGCATGTGGTTATCAAAATCATAAAAGGGCAACTTCTATAGGATATACAACTATGGTTCTCATGCGGGTTTATGACAGTGCCTTTGATTGAACTCCCTCAACCCACTATAGAAACGGTCAACTAATGCACAAATTATACACATCACAAGACATGATTTCGAGGCCAATTCTCTAAATCCCCAGTGGAGTCGCCAGACTGTAGGACACAGAACCTGACGACGCTGTTCTAGGCTCGCGGCCTAGTTGGGAGTACGAAATAACATGGAGTCGCCACCCGGTGTAAACCGGGACAAAGATTTAAGGCCGCACTCGCCCCTCGCAAGGGAAGACCTCAAACCGTTGGGTTCGGAATGGTCCCTTACTTATGTCACTTGTGATGATATGATTTGTGCAATTAATCAACCGAGTCTACTCAATAATCATGCTCAATGGTAATTAGATCTAACATGCTTGCATCCAAATAACTCCACGCAATATAACACAACGAGCATATTGAACCATTAAACCAAAGTAGACAAATAACTAATTAAACATAAACATAAACTAAACGAAACATCATGCATAAAGAATGAAGAAACAACATGCCTAAATAACACAATCATGCTTTGAAAATTAGATAACAAGACTAAATTGAATCATGCTTAAAATAATAAATAAACGGCCTAGAACTATGACATGCTCAAATACAAATTTGGATGAGACGAGATACATGCATCTTAAATGGTACGTGGCGTTGTATCCCGAGTGCAGACCGTCCATTCGGAATCGGCTATGGAATTTACGTCCGGGTTTCCATCCGATATACCACAAAAGGGAACACATATCCCGCTCATCCAACAATCAAATCATGCCTCAAACGACTCTCATGCAATTATATATCAAAATAAATAAAACAAAAATAAAGAAGATAAGTAAAAAGGGTGCCCTCAGGTCTAACCTCTTTTGTCGTCTCAAGAAAGGGCGTTACACGTCCGTTGGAAGGGTGGATGATCCGCAACTTTTCTGGTTCACTAATCCAACGTTTTTCCTCACTGTTTCACTATTTGGGCTGTTGTTTTCACTCCGTTTTGCTGTTGTTTTAAGGGTATTTTCTGGTCACTGTTTTAGGTTAATTTCGGGACTGTTTTGGACTGGTTTTGAGGGGTGATTCTGGACAATTTAGGGGCAGTTTTTAGGTGCAGTTTTTAGGTGTGCAGGGAGCGCAGTTTGCGTGCAGTGAGGGCTGTGATATGCGGCTGCTTTTGGGTTCTTTATGCGTGCAGTTTAGAGTGATGATATGCGGCTATTTGGGCTGTTTGTGGAGGAGGTTATGTGCGTGAAGTTTTCTGGATGAAGGGCTATGTGGCGCTGATTTTGTTGACTGATTAGGGGGCTTGTGAGTGGAGGCTGGTGCGTTGATTGTGCTAGGTCAGAGAGCTGCTTACCGAGTGTGTATGAGTGAGAGGGCTGCTTCGTTGTGTTAGGTGAATGTGTGACAGTGGGTCGATGAGGGGCACGTTACTTTCCACATGGCTGTTTATGGCTTGAGGCCGTGTGAGATTCTTTGTTTCAGTCGGTGAAGGGCATGCCTAAGGGACGTGTGCGTGAGCATTTCAAAGACGTGCGTGTGTGGGCCATTAGCGATTTGGTGTTCACGTGTGTGAGTATGTGTTGAACTGTTCCGTGTGTTTGTGTCTAGAAAGTGTGTGGCAGTGTGAAATAGAGACACATGTTTGCGTTGGTTGATCAGTCTGGTTCAGTTTGTTGTTTTGAGTGTATGAAGAGTGAAGGGCTGTGGGTGGTTGCCGTGAAAGAGAAAGATGAAGACAACCCCTAGTGGTCAGGTGCGTGATACATGAGGGTTTTAGGGTTTATTTGCTCATGGAGGGATTGTGATACGTAGGTGCTGCGTGAATGGGTGTGAGGAATCAGGGCAGTCGTGTTTGTTTTCTTTTTTATTTGTGAATGTGTGTGGCAGTTTGTGCTGTGGGCTGAGTGTTTGTCATGTGTTGGTGGAGCCGTTAGAGGAGAGAAGATGCATCAGGGAGAGAATTGTTGAGGAGCTGCTGCGAATGAGATAGTCATTAGGGTTTCATTTTGTTTGAGATTGGCGAGCAGGGTCCATTGGGGTGTCAGTTATGCGGCAATATGAGGTGAATTTGAGAGGCCTTTGGGCGTGAATGTGCTGAAGGCCAAGGGGCTGTGAGGTGGCAAGTTTGTTTAGGCGGCAAGAAGAGGGCTGTGGAGGCTTATTACGTGAGGCAGGTTTAGGGCTTCCAAGGTGCGTTATTTCCAGGGGCTGCAGTGGTGTCCCAAATGGTGCGTGAAGATTGCTAGGTCATGAAGGTCAGCTAGGGTTTATGGACGTGTGGTTGGAGGGTTGTGCTGATGGTCTTCTGCCGAGGTGGCTGAAATGGCGTGAAGAGTAGTGCAGTTTTAGTTGGAGAGAGGGCTGGTGCGTGAAGGTGGGAAGCTGGAGTCAGGAGGGTTGTTGTGTTTCAAGGGTTATTAGGGTTTGTGGAGGCTGCGCGAGAGAAGATGGGAGAGGAGGAAGGAGGGTTGAGAGAGATGGAGTGTGAGGAGGGCCAGAGACGTGGGGGCTTGTAATGGCTGAGAGTGGGTTTTGTTTTGGGCACTGCCGAGTGAGAGAGAAGGAAGAGAGGAAGGTTTAGTTTTTATTTTATAGTGAGAGGGTAGGGTTAGGGTTTTCATAACTTTTTAAAAGGAAACAAATAAAATTATTAAGGGAGGGATTGTGTATTTTAGGTGAGTGAATCATTTAAATTGGTGAGTGATTTATTAAATTTAGGAATGAATTGATTTTGATTTGTTATTAAATTGGAAGTGAATTATTTAATTTCAATTGATTTTAATTTAATTTGTGAATTTAATTTAATTAAGATTTCATTTTAATTGGTTTGTGATTTTTAGATTAATTCAATTCAATTTAATTTGAGTTTAATTGGTTTTAATTCAATTCAATTTGTGTTTAATTTAATTGGTTTTAATTTATTTAGATTTAATTTAAATTTAATTTGTGACATGTATTTTAAATGTTTTAATTATTTAATTTGTGAGATGTGTTTTAAATGTTTTAATTACTTAATTTGGATGTGATTTAATGGGCTTGGTGTGTTTTAAAACAGAGGTCCAACAAGCGAACCCGAAGCGAAACAGGCGAGTTAACTCTGACAAAAATTCCATTTTCCAACTTTACCCTTCCAACGTCTGTTTCCCGCGGCTTTCACAACTAAAGAGGTAGTGTCTCCATACGAGACTCATCATCGGGCTGATATGCAAAAATGCAATGCCTACAATTATTAGCGCATCGTCATTGGGGAAACTCACCCCTCGAGCATCCTCATCGGTGAACATTATGGGTATCGACCGACTTCCTCGTGGTACTGGGGACTTTTCCGTTTCCAGCATTTCCGTCCCCTGTATTCAGCTATAGCTTTTTCTTGACCGGTTAGAGTCTCCGGCCAGTGTTTTCCCTCATGTGATGATGTCCACCTGCCGGCTTCGTGCCCTCTATCTGGCAGCCATGGCCTCATGGTTGATATAATTATTTAGATACCCATTTCGGGCTAGGTCCTCCATCTGTTCCCGCAGATCCTTGCATTCGTCCGTTGTGTGCCCCCTCAGATTATGATGTATGCAGTAAGACTTCTGGTTCCTTTTATCTGGGGGGAATCTCCTGAGGTCGGGTTCTATCAAGAGGCCTTTTTCCTGTATCTCTATGATGATTTGCCCTGGTGGCTTGCTCAGGGGAATATATGCTTCTTCTCGGACTACATGATTCACCTGGGTCGCGACCCCTCTTTCCTGATCCCTTCGAGGCATTGGTTTGAATTCTTTTGGTCTCGGATTGAATTTTTTGAATTCCCTGTCCGGTCGTCGGGGGGCCTCTGTTCTTGTTGTTCTTTCTCGAATGGCCGTCCCCTTTCCGGAGGTCTTTTCTTCGCTTTCTAAGAAGACATATTTCCACGCTACCACCAGAGCGGTGGCATAATCTGATGTGTCTTGGATTCTTAGGTGAGTCCATAGTTTTCTGATCCTTAGGGCTCCCTTTAAACTTTCCAGGGCCTCTTGGGACTCGTACCCTCCAACCTCGAGCACCATATTGTGGTACCTTTCGATGAAAATTTTTAGGGGCTCGTCATCTCCTTGCTTCATAAGCCTCAATTCTCCAATCGTCTTCTTGGGGACGCATGCCCCTTTAAAGTGTCGAACGAACGACCTTTTAAGCTGTGTGAAGCTTCCGATGCTCCCCGGGGCCAGACTTCTGTACCATAGGATGGCGGGTCCTCCCAAAGTTAGGGCGAACACTTTGCAGATGGCATCTCCTACCACTCCCTGGACTTCCATCAACAGGACAAAGCTTTCGATGTAGGATTTTGGGTCAGAGTGGCCTTTGTAAGGTGCCATGGTCGGCATGTTGAATTGCCTTTGGAATTTTGCCGACTTTATTTCTTCCGTAAGGGGAGATTCCTTCTCACTGTCCCGGGCATCACTTGCATCGGTCTTGAGACCTACCCCCCACTTAGTCATCTCCTTTTTTAACCAAGAATTTATCTCACTGGTTGTGCCGCCATGTCATCTTCTGTGCCCCTCTGTGCGTCTAATGCCCCGTGTGCGGCGTTCCTCATGTCTTGGAATTTCCCGCACATCTTCGCTATATTCCCTGTCTTCTCTTCTGGAGTCGCGGAGACTATCATAGGAGGGATCTGGTGATGTTCTTCCTTTTTCTTCTTCCCATGTGTCCTCTGTTTGTGAATCTTTTTCTACAACTACAGATTTTATCCCGTAGGGGCCCCTCCTCCTGTGTCCATCGTCTTCACTTGTATCTATCACCCTTTTCCCTTCTGCTTTTTCACTTTTTCTTCGACTGGTTCCGACATCTGGTCTCTCGTTGTTCATTCCTTCCATTCTCTCCAGCCGATCCATCATGGATTTCATGCTCTCTTCCACCTTTTTCATCCAGTCTGTCGCTGGACTCCCCAAAGATTGATGATTTCCGCCTTCTGCCATTGTCTTTCTCGTGAACTGCTTTTTGTTTCGAGTTTCGCCACAGACGGTGCCAACTGTTGACGGTGGATTTTGGTCTCAGGGTAATATAGGAATATCGCTCCCGAGGTAATCCTCCCTCAATAGTGAATTTGTTTGGTTATGGGGGAAACCAAAAGCAAACTTAGCAGAAGGTAGATAATGCGCCAATCAAACAAGGAGATTTTACGTGGTTCGGCGGATTTTTACCCGACCTACGTCCACGGACACAAACAGGACTATACTTTTATTGCTGAAACTTGTATTTCTTATGCTCTTTACAAGTTTTTTGATTCTGATCCCCTTTCCATATATTCTACCCTTCTATTTATAATAGTGAAGAAATCAGATTCCTTCTAGTATATGGATTCCTAACTGAAGCAACCTCCTTTTTCCATAAGGATTCCTAATCAAATCTACCTCTATTCCCTTTATCCTTCTAGGACACTGGTTTCATCAGTATTCTTTATGAAGATATGACTGTCTCCTTACCCCGTAGGGACATGACATCTTATCTTCTTGGTGTACGTTTTACCATATGCTCGGTCTTCATGTGGTCGGTCATGATGGTTCTTTGAACTGAGAATGATGATGTCGATCTGATAATGCTCGGTCATTTGAACCAAAGTGATCGGTTGTCGACCATAAAGTGCTCGGTCTATTCCTGTTGTGGTCGGTCTGATGGTTCTTTGAACTGAGAATGATGCTGTCGATTTGATAATGCTCGGTCATTTGAACCAAAGTGATCGGTTGCCGACCATAAAGTGCTCGGTCTATTCCTGTTGTGGTTGGTCTGTAACCATAAGGCGCTCGGGCCCTTGCTGCTGGCTTTTTATGGGTCAGGTCAGCATCAATGATCCTGAACAAGAATGGGTTTTACCTTTTTGCCCCTGTCGTGATGCTTTAAATACCATAGTGCCTGAAAACACCATCAACAATAATTATTATATATGTTTTTTTATTTACATTAAATAACAAATATATATATTTATGGCATGTGTCAAAAACTCATTTGACAATAATTAATGTGTATCTAATCAAATTATGTATCAAATACAAATACACAATAATTATGACTGACCAAAATTGCCCTTTTGCATGTGTTTTTGTTTAACCGTTTAAGTGATTCGAATTAACTCATTTAATCCGATGAAGTATTATGAATAATCTGTATTATTCATAAGGCGTTGCCCAAGTGCTCAACGAGTACACTTCATATTGTGGGACACTCTAATTTTAGATTTATCTGTCACAAAATCCAATTTGTGAGTCGTTCAGTGTTTATCAAATAAAAACCTACACGTTTATACGAGTCTCCCAAGACTCATAGTTCATTGGGATAAACCATCGTACCAAGTCTGATATACGACATGTACTGGTCTCAGCGGATTTTACTAATTGACCCGTGTCAGTAAATCTTGACCAGGAACTTAATTTAAGGATATACAACTTATAATGATACTTCCCAATGTCAATTACAAACTATGTTGCAACTGTGTACTACGTTGTAAATCCTGGGGTCTTTGTCTAATATATATACATATCACTAAACCGGATTTAGTTTCAATCTAATCAATTTAATCGAAATTAGATCGAATACGTATATAAAAGACAAAAGGTGCTACCATTAAATTAGTAATATCATGGAAAAAATGTATTGCGTATATCCATGAATCAAACATAAATATGATCCGGATTGGTGCTCAGAGCACCAACCCTAAAAATTTCTCCCACTTTCTCTAGTGCCATTCCATAGTATTATATATACATCCCAATGTGTATCACATACTCATGGCCCTCAAGAACTCACCTAGAGCTCAAGAGGTAGGTAACAACAAGTAAGCCCGCTATGACAGATTGAGTTTGTCCTACAAACATAATAATTTTCCTTAGCAAACATCATTCATATTTTTGTAGAAACTAAGTTCTACATCAATATGACTCAGATGCCATATCAACATTGTGCTTCAGCTACTAAGGTTTCTAAGTATTTACATATCAAATCCAAAATACTATATAGACAACCACAAACACAATACTAATAACAAACTTCTAATCTACGAGGTCACTATGCAACTTTATAAGTCATTACTTCATAAGTTACAACTATTTCCACTCATACAGTAGAATCATCTGTGACATTCTCACTGCATCTTTTCTGACTCTTTATGACGTAGACTGTCCAATTTCATAACTAGACTCAAAACTAATCTAACCTTAATGGTTGCAGATTTATTCTCCATTAATTAGAAACTCATTCTTAATATCTCAAAGATGATAAAGAATATGTTTCAAGACTCATCTTATGATATAGAGAATATCAAAATAACTCGTAACAATTACGATTAAATTGTTATCTCTAATCGTACTCAATATAATATTCATTATGCCATCATCATATGATGCATAAGATTGATTAGACATTCAAATCAATATCTCTTTCGAAAAAGGAATCATCCTTTACAAAATATGAATACTATATATAATACACACACTAACTGTCAAACAGTTAAACTAACTGTCATACAAATAGTCTTATTGCGTCCTTTATTAGATCATATCTTATGTACGATTAATGGGAGTATCTCACTAGTCTCTTAATTTTATATCATATATAAACCTTTATATCATATATAAAACTAATATCGAATATGATGGAGACACCACTTCCACTACTTTCACGGAGAAAATAAGACTCAGGTAAACCTTTTACCTCATTAACATCTCATTATTACCTTAATAATGATAATGTCATTATGATGTAAAATACTAGAAAGAAATTTGTACACTCCCACTAACCCTTCTATCTCATATTTATTCTCTATGCTTTGATAAAATCAGATAATCTGACTAATATAAAAATTAGAAAACACAAATTTCCAGAAAGCTCATCCGAGTCTACAATAGGCTTTATAAGCTAATATACCAAATTGTAATCTTAACAGAATACAAACTCTAGGGCCATTCCAGAATGTACTCTTTAATCAAAGAAATCACAACTGATCTCTTATTCGAAGAAGTCATTTCAAAAAATGCCACTTTGTATTCTTTAGCTAAAATATACAATTTAATATTATCATTAACCAACATATCTTAAATTGTTCAATCAGTGCGACTAGAGACAAGTTTCCTTAGAATCTACAATAGATTGCCGAGTATAACCTTTCTCACTGTCATACTATAAAAGTCAAACCTTTAATAAGCTCACCGTGCTTTTGCTGTGTAAACCATTTGCACATTTTATGAACGATTCATAATAAAAGCTCAATCAAGTTCCAAACTTGATCGTAGTAAGCTATGAACAATTTAAGATCTATGGTCTAATGCTAATTTCCTTATTCGATATCAAATATTGCTCTCACTATAAGTTATAGGATAATTTTCTTCAATAAGAAAACAACAGGACCATTAAGTATCAAATACTTTGTAAATGATTTGTTATCCTATTGAACATATTTGGAATTAATAAAAAGGTATTTTCATCTTATTAGTTATGTAGTTCCATTTATAGTTTATCACCGTATTTGACTTCAATAAGTCAAGTCTTTTCTACAATAGTCAACATCCAATGTTACACACTAAGTAATAAACAATTTTATTACTCGAGATCGTAGAAAAGATATTCTATCAAATAGAATATAATATTCTATTAAATAAAATAAATGATAAATTTTTACTCGTACCTACGAGGCGCAAGTATATCAATTATATAACAATTATAGAAAAGATAGATTCAAATCTCAAACATTTCAAGATTCAAATTTTCTACTTATACACATCATATACGTAACTGTAGAAACTAATGGAACATTAATTAAAATGATGAATTAATGTTACTGGAGTATATCCCCAAAAGTATTAAAACTAATTCAGTAACACTCAATATCAAACGAATCAAATCATATAAGATTCAATTTCTTCCACTAACCAATTCCATCAATATGGAATCGTGGAAGAATAACATTGATGTAAGAATTATATTCTGCAAATAACCTTAGAACAAATTTCCATAAATTCATATCAAACATCTTTGAACAATTCAAAGACTCACGATGAATTTTATGTTGGACAATTATGACCCATAGCATCACTATTTGTACAGAACATGGTGTTGTTGTACAAATTAACTATGTGACAAAGGAAATTGCTCTTTTATCATTTGTAATTGGATTACCAAGATATATAAACGATAAAAGTCCATATGATTAGTTCTGGATAAATAAGACATGAGACAATATTAATCCACTAAGGTTTAATCATTAAATATCTATAGTCGTAGTATTATCGAGACTGGACATCGATAATGTGGAATAGACTAGTATTGCACTTGTGCGTGTTATGGGAGCATACGACATAGTTCTCATATATTTTGGTATTGGATACTCATGCAAGTGTAATAGGAGGTTGTGTTTTACCGATGGTACGGAAAACAGCTTCACTCTGGATAGACCCCTCAGAATTCCATTGGTAGTAGTTGTCTATGTGTCTTGAATGGTGTGTAGGTGTATTTGGTCCTGAGACTGGTATACTGCGATCAATCATACTTCAGATCAATATGACAATACTTTAGTTTTGGTCGTCCGGGGCTTTAACAGGTTCCGTGTACGCCTCTTCTGGGTATATTGAGAATCGTAGTGTATTGGGTGTGATATCAAGATGGAAGTATCACTCCAGTCATATGGAGATGATTATCACGTAGGATACGGAAGTAGTACTCTTAAGTACTGCAGTCATCGGGATAATATGACTAAGTCATGCTTATCCGATTATAGAGACTAGTTACCAGAGATCCGATATATGCTTTGTATGGGGCAGATACAATTCCAGCCTCAGGCCTAGCATGTGACGTCCGATACTGGATCGCAATACGCAATACTACGTATACTACGCCTGATACAGATTATATATTCCTTTAAGAATATTTCTGGAGAATTGGGTAGGCACGGTGCTTTTCTAGAAGCCAACCATGTCTTGTAAATCGGTAAAAACATAATACTAGGTACGTACGTGTTCGGATAGTCCGACGACCGGATTTACTGACAACATATCCAGGGATCTCATGGGTCACTTCCCGAAGATTCACTGATGATGTATGACTCGAACATAATTAATCTGGGATTAATTAGAAGTGAGAGAAAATTAATCTAGGATTAATTGTGGAGAGATTTTATCTGGGATAAAATATTATTTAAAGAGAAAGAACGATTAATTTGGAATTAATCTATAAAATAATTGTAGAACACAGAAATCGACGACGCTGTTCTAGGCTCGCGGCCTGGTTTGGAGTACAGAGTAGTCCCGCGGGGGAACTAAATCGGAGAAATAACATGGAGTCGCCACCCGGTGTGAACTGGGAAAATAATTTAAGGCCGCATTCACCCCTCGCAAGGGAAGACCTCAAACCGTTGGGTTCGGAATGGTCCATTACTTATGTCACTTGTAATGAATGGATTTGTGCAATTTTAACCAAGTCTACTCAACATACATTTGCAAAACGGTAACCTACACCTAAATTCGTATACGACTTAAATCTAAGCTTGCATGCTTTAAAAGTAAGTTATCATAACGGCAAACATACGTATCACACACTAAGCGTGTTGAATATCAAATACGAAAATAAATAACAACCTAAACATAAACTAAATTAAAACTCCTATTGCGAAAGAAACTACTAAAATCAGCATTAAAGAAAAAGAAATAACGTACTAGACTAAATCTTACTTAAAAAAAAAACATACTGTTAGACATTATGTCCCATAGCGTCACTGTTTGTAAATGATATTGTATTATTGTACAAAATTAACTATGTGATAATGAAATTGCCTTTTGCCGTTTTGTAATATTATTTACTTTGATATATAAATGGCGAAAGTCCATATGATTAATACCGGATTGAGATGATATGAGACAGTATCAATCCATAAAGGTTTAATCATTAAATATCCCTAGTCGAGAGTATTATCGAGATCGGACATCGATAATGCGGAATAGACTAGTATTGCGCTTGTGCACGTTGTGAGGGCACAACGGCATAGTTCTCATATATTTAAGTATTGGATACTTATGCAAGTGCGATAGGAGGTTGTGTTTTACCGATGGTACGGAAAACAGCTTCGCTCTGGATAGACCCCGCGGAATCCCATTGGTAGTATGTCTGCGTGTCTATGGGAGGCCGCATCAGGGTAGGTGTATATGGTCTTAACCTGAGACTTACATCGCTAGTACTTGCGACAATCGGTAAACTTTGGTTTTGGTGGTTGGGGACCTTAACCGGTTCTGTGTACACCTCTTCTGGGTTTATCGAGAATCGTAGTGTACTGGATGTGATGTCGAGATGGAAGTATCACTTCAGACATATGGAGGTGATGATCACGCAGGACACAGAACTAGTACTCTATAAAAGGTTGCAACCGTCGGGACAATATGACCAGGTCAGGATTGTCCGATTTAAAGAGACTAGTTGCTTGATGTCCGATATATGTTTCGTACGGGGCAGACACATTTCCAGCCCCAGGCCTAACATGTGATCATCCGATACTGGTTCGATATACGCAATACTACGGTATACTACGCTTGATATAGATCTTATATTCCTATAAGAATATTTCTGGAGAATTGGGTAGGCATGGCGCTTTGCTAGAAGCCAACCTTGTCTTGTGAATCGGTAAAAACGTAGTACGAGGTACGTACGTGTTCGGATAATCCGACGACCGTATTTACTGCCAACATATCCGGAGATCTCTTGGGTCGCTTCCCGAAGATTCACCAATGACGTATGATTCAAACTCGATTAATCTTGGATTAATTACGGAGAGACTTTATCTTGGATAAAGTACTATACATAGAGAGAGAACGATTAATTTGGAATTAATCGTAAAATTATATATTCGATATAATAATCGAAATTCGATTTCGACGCAAAATAAAATTAGATTTTAATTCGGGCAAACGAGTTAATTTAGAATTAATTCGTTAGCGACGTAAATAATAATTTCGCTAGGCGCAATTATTTATTTAAATTCGATTTAATTAACGTCGCGACGTAAGTTCGGTATTTCGGAAATATCGAACCCGAACGCGTGAGTGCACGTGGGCCCACTTTCATTTGGAAACGTGTGGGGCCCACATGACACATGTCATATTATGCATTATTTAACTCTAATGCATTGCATGGAGATAGTGTACAATGCACTCAATGGTTTTGCATGGAAATTGAGTGTTTGACACTCTAAGCCATTGCATGATTTGTGTCATAAGTTTATTATTAATTTAATAAATATTATGGCATAAATATAAATTGATTTTTGTAACAAAAATCATGGAACTCTCCTCTCTCTCACATTGCCGAAACTACATGCAGTTTTGGGCTCTCCATTTCTTCAATTTTTGTGGCAAGATTTGAAGAAGTTGTGCATTCAAAATCACAACAAAGGCTAGCACCTTCAAGGGATCTTACATAGGTGATATGGGAAACTAATCCTTGAGCTTGGGAGGATCAAACAAAGCTTGGAGCTGCACTTTCCACCTTGGCCGAATTCATCACTGCACAAAGGAGAAGTTTTTCATTTCATCAACGCATCCACATTCCGATTTTTGTGAGTATGATTCCGCCATACTTCAATATTGTTCATTCATTATATATATTTTGTTTGCTCTTGTTGATCTTGGGGCTTGGTAATTGAAACCAACAATGGTATCATTGAGCTTA
The DNA here is from genome assembly GCA_019454045.1 of Zanthoxylum bungeanum. Classification (NCBI taxonomy): domain Eukaryota; kingdom Viridiplantae; phylum Streptophyta; class Magnoliopsida; order Sapindales; family Rutaceae; genus Zanthoxylum; species Zanthoxylum bungeanum. Next base: position 121,712 of record SKCR01011706.1, read on the forward strand.
AAGAGCATGCAAATATATTAGGATGTTATTTGGGGAAAATTGTATGAAGCATGATTTGATGAGTTTGCTTGATTAAATATGCTTAGATGTATGTTATTTAGATTATACATCATCAATTTCATGGAAAATAAATTGGATTAATTTTTCCAACCCAAATGAGGCTTGGCCGAATACATGCAAGCATATGGACTAGATGATTTTTTAATTTTAAGACATTAGATGACTTGAAACAATATGGAATGATGATTTGTAACTCGATTGGATTGAAAACGAAATCGGAACCATTTTAATCACCTTGGCCGAATGCTTGATGGAGGATTAGGGACTTGATTTTTTGATTAAATAATGTTGGACATTATTTAAGATAAAAATATGATTAATGGATTAATTTGATATTTTGGAAATATTGATTTAAAGGATTAATCATGACATTACACTTTAATTAATTAAGTTATAAAATTTGGAATTTTAAAATTTGGTTAGTTGGGCTTAATTTTGAATTGGGCCTAAAACTATTATATTTGGACATAATGGGCTTGGTTGGACCAAGTAGGTTTGGGCCAAATTGGATTGGATCCAAAATGGGCCTAAATCACACCATTAAGCCCAAATGTAATAAATGGGCTTTTATGTTTAATTGGGCCTTATGGGCTTGATATTGATTTTATGGCAAATGAGGGTGATTCCTTATTGGGCTTGGAAATTGGGTTTGACCCACATTGACCAAGGCCCAAGCCTAATGAAATCAATTGAAAGCCCATCGGACTTTAATTAAACGGAATTGGATGTTGATTGGGCTTTGAGACCCGATAGTATTAGATTTGGAATCTAAGTCATAAAAGCACAATAAAAGTGTAAATATTTAATTTGGAATTAAATATAAGGATTAGTATTGAATACGACTTAAATTGGATTTAACGAGTAGTTCGATATAATTCGTGAATTCATACTATAAGTATTTATTCTCAAATTGAGTTGGACTCGCGCAAATGCAAACAATTGTTTGAACATTGTATTGTCACCTAATTAAAGACTAATTAATTGGATTTGATTGGTTGTATAACATGCCTTGAATGATGAATGTGGATGTATGTATGAATAGTGTATATCGGATGGATATTAGAAGGGAAGGGTAATTTTAGAAATTATTGTAAATTTAGAATTTATAAATTGGACCTGCGTGTCCAGCCTTTCTCTTATTGTCTCTTTGTATTCTCTTCTCACCTAATTCCCCTCAATGTAAATGAGGTTTCTCTTTTGTATTATGTAATTGGGTAAGAGTAGAATAGTGCTAGCGGGGAGAGGAAAGGGAGTGATTTGTTCTAGGAACAAGTTGTTGTTCATATCCATCCGTATATCGCTATTACTTTACTTTACGCGCTTTATGATGTTTTAGAAGCATGCTTAAGGGTGTATGATGATGAGACCTAACAAAGATAAATTAATTGGTTGCCAATTACGCGAAAAATCCCTCAAACAATATTAAGCGATTTTCCTTCCATTGAATGATTCTTGTTCAAGATCCGAAGTTGGCATTGGTTTGTTTGGCCAAAGTCAAGACCTTTGTCAATCAAGGATGTACTTGAATCATGAGAGTTTTGTTGCATATCGGTGTCTTGTCCAAATCGTGATTTTTATTGGCCAAAGTCAAGATCACTTTTTGTCCAATGACATTGATTACGAAACTTTCCTCGTCAATGGGTCCCGCTTAACTGGAATCATTAGGTTGTTTTTGGCCAAAGCCAAGGCCTAGATGATTCGGAGGATAGGGTTAGGAAAATGTAATGGATACATTGACATTATACATATGTTTGGGACTTGGATGTCCACCTAACCGGATCTAGAAATTGGATGAGATCCAATTGATCATAGAGATCTACCTAAGTTAAATAGCATACAGCTTTTATTGGCCAAAGTCAAGGTTGTGTGTTATTTAACGGGATCCTAGCCCACTAGGAAATGCGATTTCCCGAGTTCTCCACAAGAGGGTTAGAGACTTGAAGAAAATAGTGGGAGGCTATTATTGAATTTGCAATTTCGTTCAGATACTTAGCCTTACGCGTCTTTCAAAATTATTCGTCAATATTTTAATAATTAGTTGGACTAATATATTGTTATTTTGCTTGTAACAGTTTGACTGTACCCATAACATCGTTGACTTTATAGTTGGACTATAGTTGTCAAGATGACTGGCAAGGGTAATGTCCGCGACATAATCATGGGCGATAATGTCTTCAAAGGGACAAACTTTGCCGACTGGGAAATGAACCTCAAGATAGTGCTTGGGGCTGAGAGGGTGCTGTATACTATTCAGAGACCTCTCCCGCCTAAACCCACTGAGCCACTGGAGCTAGAGTTATGGAAGACTCATAGTGACGATTGTGACCAAGCTCAGTCAGTTATGCTAGCTGCAATGACCCAGCATTTCAGACGCCAGAACAGGGACTTGGATCCCTATAACATGATGGCAAGATTGCGTGATCTCCACCGCACCAACAAGCGGATGGAGAGGTATGAGCTAGTAAGGAAACTCTTCCGCTCCCGGATGACAGACGGCGCATCAGTTGAGGCCCACGGGACTCAAATGATCGCTGACATAGATGAGTTAGCCAAGATGGGCATTGTCTTGGAGGCAGAGTTGACGATTGATATGCTATTACAATCGCTACCCGATACTTGGAAACAAATCATCATCAACTATAAGTTGATGGACACTGACGACACTCTTGGAGAGTTGTTGTCCGTGCTGAAGGAGTCCGAAAAGGAACTCCTAAAGGGGAGCAAGCGCGAGGCGCATTATGCATCGACCTCTCATGCGCCAAGGGCTGGGCCCAAGGCAATTGGAGGTGCGAGGAAGAAGAAGTTCAAGAACAAGGGCAAGGGCAAGTTGACAGTGGCTTCTAGGAAGCCAAAGGACAAATCTCGCGACATCTGCCTCAACTGCGGCAAGAGGGGTCACTGGAAACGTGACTGCCGAATGGGCAAAGGGCAGAGGGAGGATATCAAGGCTGGCAAGGCTATCGCCTCTGGTATGTTTGTTATTGAGATAAATATGAATACTTCTAGTTTTAAAAATTGGATTTTTGATTCTGGTTGTGGTGCTCATATTTGTACTGATGTGCAGGATCTGCAGGATAGCAGGGTGCTGGCATCGGGGGAGATGGATCTACGGGTCGGAAACGGAACACCAGTTGCTGTTTTGGCCGTAGGGACTTTTGTTTTAGAACTGCCCTCAGGGCATGTACTTAAACTTTTGAACTGTTATTTTGTACCTAGTTTAACTAGGAATATTATATCTGTATCCTTGTTAACCAGCAGGGTTACACTTTTGTATTTAGAAACACTGGGTGTTATTTATATAAAAATGATGCAGAAATTTGCACAGCTGTTGCAAATAACGGTCTTTATATTTTGAATATAAATGAATCTCCTAAAATGACAAACAAAAGGCTCAAAAGGAGTAATCTAAAAGATGAAGCTTATATGTGGCATTGTCGTCTAGGACACATCAACAAGACTCGCATATCCACACTTTCGAAGAGTGGGTACTTGGACGAATTTGATCCCAATTCATATGACGTCTGCGAATCTTGTCTTTTAGGCAAAATGCCTAAATCACCTTTTAGCGGTAAAGGTGAACGTGCCACAGAACTGTTGGCTCTCGTTCATACTGACGTATGCGGGCCCATGTCTAGCCAGGCTAGAGGTGGATTTCACTACTTCGTAACCTTCACAGATGATGCATCTCGTTACGGTTATGTGTATCTTATGAGACACAAGTCGGAAACTTTTGAGAAATTCAAAGAGTTTCGACACGAAGTGGAGAAACAAACAGGGAAGAGTATTAAGACATTACGGTCAGACCGTGGTGGCGAATACTTAAGTTATGAGTTTCAAGATTACTTGAAAGAATATGGTATTCTTTCACAGTGGACTCCTCCTGGAACACCGCAATTAAACGGTGTGTCCGAACGGAGAAACCGCACCTTGTTGGACATGGTAAGGTCAATGATGAGTCGCACTGAGCTACCAATATCCTTCTGGGGATACGCATTAAACAGTGCTATACTTATTTTGAATAAGGTACCGTCGAAGTCTGTTGAACAGACTCCATATGAGATATGGACAGGAAGGAAACCAGGTTTCTCTTTCCTGAAGATTTGGGGATGCTGGGCATATGTTAAACGTTTGGAAGGTACCAAACTTGAACCCAAATCTGATAAATGCCTTTTCGTAGGATATCCTAGGGAAACCAAAGGATATTACTTCTATCACCCACAAGAGAACAAAGTATTTGTTGCTCTACAAGCATTTTTCCTTGAGAAGGATTTTATAAATGCAGTGGTAAGTGGGAGGAAAGTAGAACTCGATGAAGATCGTAGTGATACTGTTCCTGGCAATGAATCAACGACGGAACAAGAACAGACCGTCCGGGATGAGTCTGTACCACAAACTTCACATACACAAGGACCGCGTAGGTCGGAGAGAGTCAGAACAGTACCTGAGAGGTATGGGTTCCTGATCTCACCTCATGTAGATATTAATCTTATTGAGGATAATGAGCCGGCTACGTATGAGGAAGCGATACAAAATATCGATTCCGCTTTATGGCAAGAAGCCATGAAGTCCGAGATGGATTCCATGTACGCCAACCAAGTTTGGACACTGGTTGATGCACCAGAAGGCGTAAAGCCTATTGGATGCAGATGGATCTTCAAGAAGAAGACCGACATGGATGGCAACGTACAAACGTACAAAGCTAGGCTTGTAGCGAAGGGGTATCGTCAACAATATGGTATTGATTATGACGAAACCTTCTCACCCGTTGCCATGATTAAATCCATTCGGATAATGCTTGCAATAGCTGCATATTTCGATTACGAGATATGGCAGATGGACGTTAAAACCGCTTTCCTTAACGGAAACCTTTTGGAGGATGTTTATATGCAACAGCCTGACGGTTTTATCGTACCTAGACTTGCAAACAAGGTTTGTAAGTTAAATCGATCCATTTATGGATTGAAGCAAGCATCACGGTCATGGAATCAGCGTTTTGATGAGATCATAAAAGAATATGATTTCGTGCAAAACGCAGATGACCCTTGTGTATACAAGAAGGTTAGTGGGAGAGCACTTACTTTTATTGTCCTTTATGTCGACGACGTATTGCTTATAGGCAATGACATTCCCATGCTAACGTCGGTGAAAGCTTGGCTTTCATTAAAATTCTCCATGAAAGATCTGGGAGAAGCAGCCTTTATTCTTGGAATAAAGATCTACCGGGATAGATCTAGAAAGCTGCTTGGACTCTCCCAGAGTACATACATTGATAAAGTGTTGAAGCGATTCAACATGGAACAATCCAAGAGGGGATTGGTTCCAATGGTACGTGGTACCTCTCTGTCTAAGGACATGTGTCCTAAGACTCAGGAAGAGAGAGACAACATGAGTCGGATACCGTTCGCCTCGGCAGTCGGATCGATCATGTATGCCATGATATGTACACGACCTGATGTCTCATATGCTTTGAGCATGTGCAGTCGCTATCAGGCCGATCCAGGTGAAGGTCACTGGATAGCAGTTAAGAATATCCTTAAGTATCTTAAACGAACTAAGGATGCTTTCTTAATTTATGGAGGTGGAGAACTTGCGGTATCTGGGTATACCGATGCAAGTTTCCAAACCGACAAGGATGACTACAAGTCGCAATCCGGGTACATTTTTTTTTGAATAACGGAGCAGTGAGCTGGAAATCTTCCAAGCAAGATACTGTTGCCGATTCAACAACAGAAGCGGAGTACATCGCTGCATCTGAAGCAGCAAAGGAGGCAGTTTGGATCCGAAAGTTCCTAATCGGATTAGGAGTAGTTCCGTTAGCAGCTGAGCCCGTTCCATTGTATTGTGACAATAACGGGGCTATAGCACAGGCTAAGGAACCAAGGTCTCATCAACGGTCCAAGCATGTTCTTCGACGTTACCATCTGATTCGGGAGATTATACATCGTGGCGATGTAAAGGTCGAGAAGGTCACATCAGATGACAACATTGCAGATCCGCTGACGAAGGCTGTTCTTCAGCAAGTTTTTGAACGACACATACATAGTTCGGGTATTAGATGCTTGAGTGACTGGCTATAGGCCAAGTGGGAGATTGTTAGACATTATGTCCCATAGCGTCACTGTTTGTAAATGATATTGTATTATTGTACAAAATTAACTATGTGATAATGAAATTGCCTTTTGCCGTTTTGTAATATTATTTACTTTGATATATAAATGGCGAAAGTCCATATGATTAATACCGGATTGAGATGATATGAGACAGTATCAATCCATAAAGGTTTAATCATTAAATATCCCTAGTCGGAGTATTATCGAGATCGGACATCGATAATGCGGAATAGACTAGTATTGCGCTTGTGCACGTTGTGAGGGCACAACGGCATAGTTCTCATATATTTAAGTATTGGATACTTATGCAAGTGCGATAGGAGGTTGTGTTTTACCGATGGTACGGAAAACAGCTTCGCTCTGGATAGACCCCGCGGAATCCCATTGGTAGTATGTCTGCGTGTCTATGGGAGGCCGCATCAGGGTAGGTGTATATGGTCTTAACCTGAGACTTACATCGCTAGTACTTGCGACAATCGGTAAACTTTGGTTTTGGTGGTTGGGGACCTTAACCGGTTCTGTGTACACCTCTTCTGGGTTTATCGAGAATCGTAGTGTACTGGATGTGATGTCGAGATGGAAGTATCACTTCAGACATATGGAGGTGATGATCACGCAGGACACAGAACTAGTACTCTATAAAAGGTTGCAACCGTCGGGACAATATGACCAGGTCAGGATTGTCCGATTTAAAGAGACTAGTTGCTTGATGTCCGATATATGTTTCGTACGGGGCAGACACATTTCCAGCCCCAGGCCTAACATGTGATCATCCGATACTGGTTCGATATACGCAATACTACGGTATACTACGCTTGATATAGATCTTATATTCCTATAAGAATATTTCTGGAGAATTGGGTAGGCATGGCGCTTTGCTAGAAGCCAACCTTGTCTTGTGAATCGGTAAAAACGTAGTACGAGGTACGTACGTGTTCGGATAATCCGACGACCGTATTTACTGCCAACATATCCGGAGATCTCTTGGGTCGCTTCCCGAAGATTCACCAATGACGTATGATTCAAACTCGATTAATCTTGGATTAATTACGGAGAGACTTTATCTTGGATAAAGTACTATACATAGAGAGAAAGAGAAATTTTGGAATTAATCGTAAAATTATTATATTCGATATAATAATCGAAATTCGATTTCGACGCGAAATTAAAATTAGATTTTAATTCGGGCAAACGAGTTAATTTAGAATTAATTCGTTAGCGACGTAAATAATAATTTCGCTAGGCGCAATTATTTATTTAAATTCGATTTAATTAACGTCGCGACGTAAGTTCGGTATTTCGGAAATATCGAACCCGAACGCGTGAGTGCACGTGGGCCCACTTTCATTTGGAAACGTGTGGGGCCCACATGACACATGTCATATTATGCATTATTTAACTCTAATGCATTGCATGGAGATAGTGTACAATGCACTCAATGGTTTTGCATGGAAATTGAGTGTTTGACACTCTAAGCCATTGCATGATTTGTGTCATAAGTTTATTATTAATTTAATAAATATTATGGCATAAATATAAATTGATTTTTGGTAAAAAAATCATAGAACTCTCCTCTCTCTCACATTGCCGAAACTACATGCAGTTTTGGGCTCTCCATTTCTTCATTTTTGTGGCAAGATTTGAAGAAGTTGTGCATTCAAAATCACAACAAAGGCTAGCACCTTCAAGGGATCATACATAGGTGATATGGGAAACTAATCCTTGAGCTTGGGAGGATCAAACAAAGCTTGGAGCTGCACTTTCCACCTTGGCCGAATTCATCACTGCACAAAGGAGAAGTTTTCATTTCATCAACGCATCCGCATTCCGATTTTTGTGAGTATGATTCCGCCATACTTCAATATTGTTCATTCATTATATATATTTTGTTTGCTCTTGTTGATCTTGGGGCTTGTTGGTAATAGAAACACACACCATACTAACGGGCTCCTCCTAATCATGCTTGAATACAAGGTTGGATGAAACGAAACGAACTAAGTGTGTCTCTCAAGTGGAATGATATTGTATCTGTTGGAGTTTCATAGGTCCCAAGATCAAAACTCAAGCATGAATCATAAGGAATACAACGACGGAAAGTGCAGAATACTTACATCGAGCGGTTTGAGCGATGATTTGGGGCAACAAAAATTCGAATTCTGCTCACTTTGTCAAGGCAGTGGGCTGCTGTGAATAGTGAATTCGTCCCTTGTCTTCAAGATTTGAAGCTCCAAGCTTCAACATTGGCTTCCGGGCTCATGGGTATACTTCCCTTATCACCTTGGCATGATCCCAGAGTGTGCTAGCACTCTTGTTTTGCCACAAAAACACACTTGCTTCCCTCCATTTCTTTTGTTATTTTCGGCAGTTCACTGCCTCACAAAAACCAGAAATGGCGTGAGTGATGAGGGAAGAAGAAAAGAGGAGAGAGAGGAGGGAAAATGGAGAGTGTTCATTGTATACGGTTTTGTTGTGTTTTAATGCATCTAATACACTTGAAATTAAATCCAATTCATTCAAACACATTTGGCTTTAATTGCCAACCACACACATCACTCATCACATCAAGTCAACTCAATCAAGTTGTCAAGTCACATCACTCAAAGTGACAAGTGATTTGACGCTTGATGCGACTAATGATTTGACGTGCCGCACTCGAATTCCAAATGCGAATGCGCTCGCAAATAATCTCGGGCTCGGATTCGCTAATTCCAAATTAACGAATTTTCCGTCGCGTCGTAATTAAATGATTACGCCTAGCGAAATCACTATTCACGTCGCTAACGAATTAATTCTAAATTAATTCGCTCGCCCGAATTAAAATCTAATTTTAATTCCGCGTCAAAATCCAATTTCGTTTAATATATCAAATATATTAATTAATCGATTAATTCCAAATTAATCATTCTCTCTCTTTAAATTGATATTTTATCCCAGATAAAATATCTCTGTAATTAATCCCAGATTAATTTTCTCTCTCATCATATTAATCCCAAATTAATAAAAGTCCGAGTCATACGTCATCGGTGAATCTTTGGGAAGCGACCCATGAGATCCTCAGATATGTTGGCAGTGAAATCGGTCATCGGACTATCCGAACACGTGAGTACCAAGTACTACGTTTTACCGATTTACAAGACAAGGTTGGCTTCTAGCAAAGCACCAAGTCTACCCAATTCTCCGGACATATCCATCTAAGAATATTTAAGATCTGTATCAAGCGTAGTATACCAAGTATTGTGTATATCGGCCCAGTATCGGATAGTCACGTGCTAGGGCTGGGGCTGGATAAGTGTCTGCCCCGTCCGAAGCACATGTCGGATGTCTGGTAACTAGTCTCTATAATCGGATATGCATGACCTAGTCATAATATCCCGATGGTTACGCAACACTTAAGAGCACTAATACCGTATCCTGCGTGACATCATCTCCACTATGACTGAAGTGATACTTCCGTCTTGACATCACACCCAATACTCTACGATTCTCAATATACCCAGCAGTTGGCGTACACAGAACCGGTTAGAGTCCTAGACGACCTCAACTAAAGTATATTGATTGTCGTAAGCATTAGCGGTGCAAGTCTCAGGTTAAGACCAAATACACCTACCCTGCTGTCGGACTCCCATAGACACATAGTCATAATACCAATGGGATTCCGAGGGGTCTATCCAGAGCGAAGCTGTTTCCCGTACCATCGGTGCAACACAACCTCCTATCGCATTTGCATAAGTATCCAATACTTAAATATATGAGAACTATGTCGTTGTGCCCTCACAACGTGCACAAGTGCAATACTAGCCTATTTCGCATTATCGATGTCCTGTCTCGATAATACTCCGGCTAGGGATATTTAATGATTAATCCTTCGTGGACTGATACTGTCTCATATCATTCTCCGTCCAGGAACAAATCATAGGGACCTCTAATCATTTATACATCTAGGTGATCTAATCACAAATGATAAGAGTGCAATCTCCTTTGTCACATAGTTAATTTGTACAACAACACCGTGATCTGTACAAATAGTGACGCTATGGGTCATAACTGTCCAACAGTATCACGAGTGCAATCCGCAATACCATCCATTCGGATTCGACTACGGAATTTACGTCCGGGTTTCCATCCGATATACCGCAAGAGAGAACACATATTCCATTCATCCGGAAATCACATTATGCACCAATCCACAATACTCATATGAAATAAAGCAATAAAATAAATACGAATAAAAGAGAATAAACAAAAAGGGTGCGCTCAGGTCTAACCTCTTTGGTCGTCTCTCGAAAATGCGGTACGCGGTTGTCGGAAGGGTTTATGCTCCGCAACTCTCCCGGTTCACTGGTTCAACATTTTCATTCGCTGTTTCACTCTTTGGGCTGCTGTTTTTTACTCCGTTTCACTGCTGTTTTGGTTGTATTTTCTGGTCACTGTTTTGGTTATTTTAGGGTCAGTTTTTGGGGTAGTTTTGCATTATTTTGGACTCGGTTTAGGGGGTTGCTGATTCATGTTTGTTTATTCGGCTGGTTGCAATTGTTTATTAGTGTCGTGATTGGTCTATGTGAGGTGTGAAAAGGGCGTGTGTGGGCTGTTGTTGTATTTGGTTGATATGGGGACCGTGGAGTGTCAAGAAGCGGGTGCCGGGGCTGTGAAGGGTGCTTTTGTTTTCAATTGGAGGGCAACTTTGTTAGTTTGTGGGTTGAGGGATTGTTGTGGCTGTGAAGCTTTATGGCTAAGTGAGTGCTGATTCATGCGTTAGTGGGGTCTTATTTGCTTGTCGATGAGGGATTAAGAGGTGAGGATAATGAGGGAAGTCGAATGCCAGTGAGGGGGTGTGAGGTAGGCTTAAGGGTTTTTGTGATTGCTTTTTTGTCTTGTCTTTGGGCGAGTGTTTTTTGCTTTGTTGGCTTGTTTAACCGATGTGGGACAAGAGGGAGAGAGGGGCTGTGGCATGAAGGGCTGTTGCGCTTGGAGAGGGGCTGTTTTCAGGGGTAATTGGCGTGGATTTAGGGGCTGTTTTCAGGGGTAATTGGCATGAGTTTAAGGGCTGACTTCAGGGGCTGCTTGGCGTGAGTTCAAGTGCTGATTTCAGGGGCAGTTTGGGCATGTTCAAGGGCTGATTTCAGGGGCAGTTTGGCAGTTCAGGGGCCGTTCGGTGATGGTTATGCATTGCAGTTTGGGCAGTGTTTGGGTACGACTCCAAGAGTGTTTCTGTGGCTGGTTTCAGGCGTGAATGAGCTAAAGTGGGAGAGGTTTATGCGTGAGTTGAAGAGGCTGTTGGAAGGGCTGGTTTGCGTGTTTTGAAGGGGCTGCTGGAAAGGTTGATTTGCGTGTTTCAGGGGCTGCAGTGAGGGGGCTTTAGGCATGAGTGCTTGTAGAGAGGAGAAGAGTGTCTTGTGTTGTCTATCTGCTAGGGGAATGAGGGATGGATTTTGGGTTATTTTTATAGGCAAAATTGGTGCATTAATTGGGTGGGCTATCCTTTATTAATTAGGAGGTTGGTTTGTTGAAAATGAGGTGTGATGTGTTGTTTCTTTTGACTTGGAGGGGGGAGGCCATTAATTGGGAGGTGGCTTTGTTGAAAATGGGGGATAATGTGAATTTTTGTCAATGGGCGTGGGGTTTATTTGGTGGAGGGATGACTTTTGTGGAAAGGGCGTGGGGTAGTCTCTTGTCTTCACATGTGTATACATGCATGGGTGTTTGGCTTATGCGAGGGCTGCGCTCATAATGGTTCACGTGGGGGGTTTTGGCATTTGTTTAGGCGTGTAAGAAGAGGCTTATGTGAAGTGTGAGGGAGTGAGTGTGTGCGTGAGTGTGTCAAGCAAAGGTGAAGGCAGTTTGTGTGAGTGAGCTGTGTGTGCGTGAGTGAATGAAGTGTGGAGAGTGTCGTCCAGGTTTATGTGAGTTGCTTATGTTTTTGGTAGATGTGGGGTAGGGAGTGGGCTAGTGTCTTGTTGCTTCGTGAGTTGATTAGCGAGTGTGCTGAGTGCCGTGAGGTTTGTGTGGAGTATGGAGAGTGGCGTCCAGGTTAAGGATGAAGTTTCTTATGGTTTTCTGTGTATTGTTTAGGGTTTGGGACGAGGATAAATTGTAAAACAGAGGCCTAACGAGCAAACCCGAAGCTAAGCAAACAAATTAAATCCAACGAGGTATCGATTTCCGACTTTTCCCTTCCAACGTCCGTTTCTCGCGACTTCCGTAACTTAAAAGGTAGTGCCTCTGCACGAGGCTCATCATCGGGACTTATATACAAAAATACAGTGCCTACTGTCGCCCCCACTTTGATGGGACTTGTGCAGTGTGTAACAGTGACGATCTTATCAAAGTTATGCAATGCATTTTTACTTACCTAGCTCGCCAGCTGCCACCTGACTTGCCTGTTGCTTCGAACTTTGTTGATGATGCAGTGGGCCTCGACCCTGGGACGCATCCCGAAATGGCAACTGATGTGTGGGCCTTAACACGTGCTCCATTCTCGAAGCGCCATTCTCGGTGAGTGATGCAGTGGGCCTCGACCCTGGGACGCATCCCGGAACTGCAAATGATGATGTGGGCCTCAACTCTTGCTCCATTCCCGGAGTGCCATTCCCGGCGAGTGATGCAGTGGGCCTCGACCCTGGGATGCATCCCCAAACTGATACTGATGTGGGTTTCGACCCTGGGAATCATCCCCAAAACTGATACTGATGTGGGCCTCGACCCTAGGACTTATCCCAAAACTGATACTGATGTGGACCTCAACCCGTGCTCTATATTTGAAGTGCCATTCCAGGCATACTGAACCTCATCCTAGAGGCATTGCTGATGTGATGGTTCATTCCTGAAGTGTGCTGCATGAGAAAGGGTAGGCTGGTCGCCCCCTATCTCAGTTCATTTTACTGTTCTTTGTTGCTTTTCATTAGGTCAAGGTAGATCTTCTGATGTGATGTTACGTACCAACGCACGGTGCTGATTCTCACGAGATAATCTTGATAGCTAAACATATTTTTGTCCACAATGAATGCTTCGTGTCGAAACCAGAGAACCTTCAAAGTTCTTAATACACTCAAATTCGATCGTCTGAATGAATGATCTGAACTAGACTCCTAGTGTGTGTGTGCCAAGGCTCTTTCGTAGCTTAATCCTTAAGTAAGCCAACTCGATGATTTTGCCTCGGAGAATTGGATCAGTGGGTCTAACCAACCTAGATGTCTTGATCATACTCTGTGATTACTTCCTCGTACTCAACATGATATGGTTTTCTTCTTTTTTCTTTTGTCTATTTCTTTTCATATTTCTTTTTTTTTTCTTTTTTTTCTTTTTTTTCTTTTTTTCTCTTTTTTCGACACATCCACCCTTTAAGGTAGCATTTCTCATCATGGTGGTCCTAATACTCGCCCATGGGTAGCTTCACGCTTATCGGTTATAGGTGGCCTATTTTTTCCTTTTTTTCAGAGACTTTTTCTTTGTTTCCAACCATATCATATATCGTAACATAAGTAAACCAGGATGGACCTCTAGGAAAACGGTCATTCACTGACCCGCCATCTTTTTAACTAGTCATCTCGCTGATTGCTCAGGCTTCTACTACTAAGATCCCGTAATCAAGTGCTCGCGAGTCTAGCCAAGATCAACCACTCAGAATACCGGATGAGAGCACATCTCGCACTCATCGTTTCTAAGGTTTCATCCTACAGCAAACAATGTCATCACCGGACATATGCCTAACCATTGAGGTCTTTTTTTTTTCCCTCCACTGGAATTTTTCTTTTCATCTGCTGGTAATGTGGGCTTCGCCCCCTGAGATTCCTTCCCGAAACTTATACCGATATGGGCCTTAACCCTGGGACTCCTTCCCGAAACTGACACTGATATGGGCCTCAACCCAGGGATTCATTCCTGAAACTGATACTATTGTGGGCCTCAACCCTGGGATTCATTCCTGACACTGATGACACTGTATTGTTGCTACTTCTGGTTGGTCTGCCTTTGCCGCTTTCTCTTTTTCTTCTTTGAAACATGTGAATACAAAACAAAACAATACATAAAAAGGAATGCAAGTGTGTTACGTGTATGCATGCATGCATGTATGAACTTCTTATCCCGTTGGGTTAGGTCTTCCTCTAGCTCTCCTGGTGTCTGCTCAGTCTTCTATTCTTCAAGAAAAATATTGCTTCAATCTGTCCACGTTGATCGGCTCAGTGAACTCGTTCCCTTCCAAATCTGACAGTCTCACTGCCCCATTTCCCATCACTTTCTGTACTATGTAGGGCCCTTCCCAGTTGGGTCTGAACTTTCCTCTCGGATCTGTCATTGACGGCTTTGACTGCTTGAGCACCAGATCACCCTTCCTGATCTTGGGAGGACGCACCTTTTTGTTGAATGCTGGAGCCAACCTTTTCTGGTATAACTGCATATGCTGTAAAGACTTCATTCTTTTCTCATCCATCAATGCCAACTGTTCAAATCTCTGCGAGGCCCATTCTTGTTCTGGCAACTCTGCTTCTACTAATACTTGCATGGATTGTATCTCAACTTCCACCAGTAGTACTGTTTCCATTTCATAGACGAAAGAATAAGGCGTGGCTCTTGTTGCAGTTCTCACAGAAGTTCTGTATCCCCACAAGGCGTATGACAGCTTATCAGCCCAATCTTTGTAGTTTTCTGTCATCTTGGCTAATATCGTCTTCATTGTCTTGTTGGCTGCCTCAACTGCCCCATTCACCTATGGTCTGTAAGGTGACGACTTGTGGTGTCCTATCCCATACTTCTGTAACATCGCCTTCGTTTCTCCCTGAAACTGAACTCCGTTGTCTGTTACTACATGGTGCGGCATTCCATATCGGCATATGAGATTCTGAGCTATGAACCTTGCCATATGCTTCACTGTAACATTGCAAAATGACTCGGCTTCCACCCATTTTGAAAAGTAATTCACTGCTACTACTATGAAGCGATATCCATTCCATGCGTTTGGTCGAATTTCTCCGATCATGTCGATTCCCCATGCTGAGAAAGGCCACAGCTTTGACAACCCATGCAACTCTGTGTGAGGCAGATGGTTCAAGTTACCGTGTGCTTGACAATCATGACAATGCTTTACCAGCTTCACGCAGTCAGCTTCCATAGTTGACCAGTAGAAACCTTGTCTTACTATCTTGCGAGACAAATTCAACCCATTCATGTGTGGTCCACATACCCCGACATGTACTTCTTCCATTACCTTCTGAGCCTTTTATTTTCTCAAACATTTCAGCTGAATACCATTCGTCTATCTCTTGTATAGTTCTCATTTCAGACTCATATACTGAAAAGCCAACTTCTGAATAGCTATTTTGTCCTTTCTGCTTGCTTCTTCTGGGAGTTCTCCGTGTTCCAGATACCTCTGAATATCATGATATGAAGGTTTCCCGTCGTTGACCTCTACTTTAATTATTATCTCTATCTCATAAACCAGTCTGTTTGCTGTTGTCAATACCAGCGGTCTCATCACCAATTTCTCAGGATTTTCCCAAGTTGCGGCTAGTGTTGCCAATGCGTCTGCCATCTGATTCTCTTCCCAGAGCAAGTGCTGGAATTTACAGTCAGGGAGGGCCTGTGCCAGATTCCTGAGATAGAACAAGTAGGGTTTCAATCGTTCTTCTTTCAACTCCCACTCTCTTTGCATCTGTCTGACTACCAACATTGAGTCCCCGTAGACCTCAACATTCTTAGCCTTCAAAGTTATCAATGCAGTCAATCCAAAGACACATGCTTCATACTCAGCCATGTTATTGTTTACTCCAAACGTAAATCTCTTGGCCATAGGCAAAGTTTCTCCTTCGGGAGTTACTATCACAATTCCAATTCCGGCTCCTTTGCAGTTTACTGCTCCGTCAAAGTACATCTTCCATCCTTGAACTGTAATAGCTTGGACCTCCTCGTCTGGGAACTCAAACTTGTATTGATCTCATTCTATCGGTTGTAATGCCAGGAACTCTGCCACGGCTCGCCCCTTGATTACTTTAGAAGTGAGGTATTCAATATCAAACTCTGTCAGCAACACTAACCATCTGCCCTACTTTCCAACTAACGAAGGCACTGAATGCAGATACTTCAAAGGATTCTCCTTTGCTACCACTTGGATCTTGTAGGATTGGAAGTAATGGCGTAATTTTTTGGACGCCCATACTACTACCAAATAGATCTTCTCCACTTTCTAATAGCGGGATTCGTATGGAAGTAGCTTCTTACTGAGGTAGTAGACTACATGCTCTACTCCCGTCTCATCTGCTTGTACCATCATCGCCCCCAGCGCTTCGGGTTCTATGGCCAGATACAGTATCAAGGGCTTGCCTGGTCTCGGAGGTCTCAACACATGAGGCTTCACTAAATATTCTTTGACCTTGTCGAAGGCTTATTGGCATTGATCATTCCATCTCACTGAATGGACTTTCCTTAGCAATTTAAATATAGGTTCGCATACCGATGTCAACTTAGCAATGAACCGACTGATGTACTAGAGTTTCCCGAGGAATGCTATAACTTCTTTCTCTGTCTTCGGTGTTGGCATCTCAGTAATTGCCTTGATCTTCTCAGGGTCCACTTCTATTCCTCCCCTTCCCATTGTGTGGCCTAATAACTTCCCCGATGTTACCTCAAATACACACTTCTTGGGGTTTAATCGTAAGTTGTATTTGTCGACTCGCTGAAGAAATTTCTCCAGTGCTTCTATAAGTCCACCTCTCGTCTCTGAATTTACCATCATGTCATCCACATATACCTCAATTTTTTTATGCATCAAGTCATGGAATAATGTGGTAGCCATCCGCTGGTAGGTGGCTCCTGCATTTTTAAGCCCAAATGGCATCACCTTGTAGCAATACGTACCCCATTCTGTGACAAAGGCAGTCTTATGTTTGTCTTCTTTAGCCATAAAACCTGGTTATATCCTGAGAACCCATCTGCAAATGAGTACATGGTGGATAAAGCCGCACTGTCAACAAGCACATCTATATGGGGTAAAGGGAAATCATCCTTTGGGCAAGCCTTGTTGAGATCTCTGTAATCCATGCACATTCTGACTTTCCCGTCTTTCTTCGGTACTGGTATAATGTTTGCCAACCACTCAGGATAGTTCACCACTTCTAGAAATCCCACATCTATCTGCTTCTTGACTTCTTCTCTGACTTTCTCAGCCCAATCAGGTCTCATCCTTCGGAGCTTCTACTTTATCATGTTCGAGTAAGTCGGTATTGTATGCTGGGTGATATTTCTGTCTACCCCGGACATGTCTTCATAGGACCAAGCGAACACTTTGGCATACTTGACTAACATTTCTTCTAATTTCTTTCGCTCTTCAAGGGTAACTTCACTTGCAATTAAAATCTCATTGGGGCTTTCAGGCGTACCAATGTTGAATGTGTTTGTTTTGGTGGAGTTGATGTCAAATATGCTCAAGTCATGAAAATTGAGAGACTCAGACAAGTAAGCGAAATGAACGTCTTTATTTCTAGCAGATGCAAGAATACATTCAAATAGATCAGAGAGATAAACATCTTCATCTTCCACAGATGCTTCATCTCCCGCAGCTGGGTCTTCCTCAGTTTTCTTACTCTCCTCGAGGATTAGGCTTTCCAGTTTCATCAGCTCTTCCTCCCACTTCTTTTCCACCTTTGTAATCTCTGATGCTGGTGGTTCCTCACCCATCACATCCTGAAAGATCTCAAATCTTGGCACTACAATCCCGTTGACCTCTACTGGTTCAGGTTTTCCCTGATATCTTGTTGCCTTCACAAAGCATTCTGTCAGTTTCAATCCTTTCTTCTTAATCTTCGCCTTATCCTTATCAGACTTGTATCCCAGCCGCCTCCGGGTGGTCTGCCCTTTGAAATTTGGCAAAGTTCCTCTGACACCCGAACCTTTACCCGACTCGAACTTCATCTTTTCCATGATCCTAGACACCTTAGGATCCACCCACTCCTCAAAAGTTGCCGACACTTGGAACCTTGTGAAAGGTTGTATCTCCAAGGCGGCCACAACATTATCCACTTCAGCTTTAATGGTGATAATCTCTCCCCCATACGGAAACTTGATGGCCTGGTGTAAAGTGGAGGGCACGCCCCCAAGTTTGTGAAACCATGGCCTTCCCAATAGCAAAGTAAAAGTGGCCGGTATGTCGAGCACTGTAAATTCAACCTCATCCTCAATTGGGCCAACCTTGACTACCGCAGCAAAGGTGCCTTCAACTCCTCGCTTGCTGTCATCATATGCCTTGATGGTCATGTTGGAGGGACTCAGATCTGTTGCCTTCATTCCCAACTTCGACAGAATCTTCAAAGGGCAAACATTGATAGATGAGCCATCATCCACCATTACACAAGATGTCTTTTTTCCTCTCACTTCAGCTCTTATGAATAGTGGCCTGTTGTGATTTCTTCCTTCCACCGGAAGTTCTTCCTCAGAAAATGTTATCACTTGCAAGACTTCCTTTTGCACTGATCCCATGAACATTGTAGGATTGGCATCCTCCGGTACTATTATCTTGCTTAAGGCCTCAACCATGGCACGCCTATGCTCCTGAGATGAGCACAACAATTCCCAAATGCTCACATGTGCTCGTGTCTTCTTCAACTGATGCAGCACCACATCTCCTTCAGCATTCTCCACATTCTCGGCTACTTCTCTGCCTTCTGCCAACACTTCCTTGCCCTTTTCAGTTGTATCACTGCAAAAGCGCCCACTGCGCATCATTCTTTTCACCTCCTCTTCATCACTGCTTGAGAAGTCCAGCCATAGGTTCTTCCCCTACTCTGTTTCATCTTCACTACTACTATCCCAAATTCCCAGGAAAAAGGCTTGACGGTCAAAGGTTTGGAGGACAAAGTTTTACGGGTAGGCCGAAGTTGATCATGTAGGTAGGTGGTGGGACAGAGTGATAGTTAGGTAGGGGGTTTCTATTTGTGTTGGGTTGCTCTTTCTCTGGGTCGGGTATTTTATAGGAGTCTATGAGGTCTTGGATTTCATGTTGGATACGAGCACAATTGTCGGTATCATGGCCTTTTTGCTGGTGGTAACGGCAATATAGGTTCATATTGAGGTGTGGTGGTGGGGGATTTGGAAGTGGTTTGGCTTCTAAGGGTTTTAGGAGTCTTTGTCTTGCCAGCTTCTCTAGCACCTTAGACAAAGGTCTACCAAGGTTAGAGAAACGTCGGTTCCTAATAGCAATAACTTCAGTAGAAACGAGCTTGGTCCCCGATGGTCCCCCAACGGTCCTCCTGTTTAGGCCATAGAACTTTCTTTACTCAGCTTCTTCTTCTTCAATGTCCATGATAGTCTCCCTCAACTGTCGAAAATCTGTGATCAGGGAGGTCATCCTCCTCAGCTTGCTATAAATGGAGGGCTTAGTGCCCTTGATGATCATTTTGATTTGGTCCTTCTCCGAGGGCCGAGTCTGCATCTTCAAAAGTTGGCTTCTCCAACGTTCCACATAATCTTTGAAGCTCTCATCCGGTTTCTGTTTGGTATTCTCTAAGTCACAGAGTGACAAGTCGATCTCCAAATCCGTGACATACTGATTCAGAAAAGCCTCTGCCAGTTCTCTCCAATCATCATTGACCTTCCTCTCGAGACCATGATAGCATACCACGGGCGCCCCCTCAAGTGACATCCCGAACATTCTCTGAACTTGACGTTTTGACAGACCCACTGAGCTCATCACAGAAACATACTGTCGAAGGTGGACCCTCGGATCCCCATTCCCATTGAACTTGGCTATATCAGGCATTTTGAACTGAGCTGGCAGCTGCTCCTCAAAAGTCATTGCTTCATAGTCTAGCAAATCTTCATGATTACCCTTCAGCTTGCGGGTAACTGATTCCACCTGATCGTGGAGTTTCTGTAATTCAGCCTGAGACCCGACTGTCCTACCCGCGGCATACTCAGCCATGTCATCATCAAAGACAGGGATATCATCATTCAACCTGTTCAGAGGCTCCTCACGCCTCTCATTCTCAGAGCTTCCCCCAGCACGGGGCACAACCATATTAGTCATAGCTACGGTCAAAGCTTGTAGTTGCTCGGTAACCTTGGTGAGATTGGCTTCAAGTTGATCCATACGAGGCCCCTCGTTAATTGATTCACTCATATTTATTGATGGCCTTTTGATGAGTCTCCCCTCTTCCCTAACCCAACGGGAATCTATAGTGTCTCTTCAAACTGAATGTTAGTATGTACGTGTGTAATGCATGAAATATACAAGATCATTAATATTTTTACACCAGTTGGCCCATTATCATTTTAAAGCATTTAATCATACTATTGCGTGGTGCAAACTTGTCCTAGTTGAAAAGGCCCAACAAGTTTATACTTTTACGATAACATGGCTAAACAACTTCAAATAATAAAAGGCCTAAATACAAAATGGCCCATCGGCATTTCAGAAGCTTTTGGCCCGATTTCCAAAAGACATGAACTTGTCCCAGTTTAAATGGCCCAACAAGTTCATATCTCTTGACAAAATGTCCAACTGAATCCAAATGATGATGGTCCTAAACACATACATAAAGAGATAATTTCTATGGGTCATACAACTGTGGTTCACATGTTGGTGTACAGGAGTGTAAACAAAGGCTCTCGCTGATGAAGGATTGCCCACAACTAGGACTCCCCACTCAAGGGTTCAAGCGACCAAGTGAGCGCACCTTTTTTATACCTTAAGGTACGTGCCAACGAGTTACGGTGTGTGACTAACTGTCAAATTGATTTCTTATTTTAGATTCCCTAGAGGGAGGATGGAGCAAGCTCTATTAAATACCCAAGCTTTTTAGGCTCTTATCGCCTTGGTGACAGGAATAAACAACAAGTCCTCCAAATTAGTCTGTCACAGTGAGCTATAGGCGAATGATTATCTAAGTGCCTTAACAGCTTTTCCTTATAGAAAGGTAATGAGTGAAGGAATACACCAAACCATCACCTAGCCTTAAGAATACCTTTGATTAAAACCCTTCAATCCACTGTAGACATGGTTAATTAAAGTAAAAATCACAAACATTACAAGACATTATTTCAGGGCCGATTCACTATCCCCAGTGGAGTCGCCAGACTGTAGAACACAGAAATTGGCGACGCTGTTCCAGGTTCGCGGCCTGGTTAGGAGTACGGAGTAGTCCCGCAGGGGAACTAAACTGGAGAAATAACATGGAGTCGCCACCCGGTGTGAATCGGGAAAATGATTTAAGGCCGCACTCACCCCTCGCAAGGGAAGACCTCAAACCGTTGGGTTCAGAATTGTCCATTACTTATGTCACTTGTAATGAACAGATTTGTGTAATTTTAACCAAGTCTACTCAACATACATTTGCAAAAAGGTAACCTACACCTAAATTCGTATACGGCTTAAATCTAAGCTTGCATGCTTTAAAAGTAAGGTATCATAACGGCAAACATACGATATCACACAATGAGCGTGTTGAATTATCAAATATGAAAAATAAATAACAAACTAAACATAAACGTAAATTAAACTCCTATTGTGAAAGAAAATAACTAAATCATGCATAAAAAAATAACGTACTAGACTAAATTATACTTAAAAAAAAAAACCTACTAACGGCCTAATCATGCTTGAATACAAGGTTGGATGAAACGAAATACGTGTGTCTCTCAAGTGGTACATGGCATTGTATCCCGAGTGTAAACCGTAATACCGTCCATTCGGATTCGGCTACGAAATTTACGTCCGGGTTTCCATCCGATATACCACAAGAGAGAACACATAGTCCATTCATCCGGAAATCACATTATGCACCAATCCACAATACTCATACGAAATAAAGCAATAAAATAAATACGAATAAAAGAGAATAAACAAAAAGGGTGCCCTCAAGTCTAACCTCTTTGGTCGTCTCTCGGAAGTGCGGTACGCGGTTGTCGGAAGGGTTGATGCTCCGTAACTCTTCCGGTTCACTGGTTCAACGTTTTCCTTCACTGTTTCACTGTTTGGGCTGCTGTTTTTTACTCCATTTCGCTGCTATTTTGGTTGTATTTTCTGGTCACTGTTTTGGTTATTTTAGGGTCGGTTTTTGGGGTAGTTTTGCATTTTTTTGGACTCGGTTTAGGGGACTGCTGATTCATGTTTGTTTATTCGGCTGGTTGTAATTGTTTATTAGTGTCGTGACTGGTCTATGTGAGGTGTGAAAAGGGCGTGTGTGGGCTGTTGTTGTATTTGGTCGATATGGGACCGTGAAGTGTCAAGAACCGGGTATCGGGGCTGTGAAGGGTGCTTTTGTTTTCAATTGGAGGGCAGCTTTGTTAGTTTGTGGGTTGAGGGATTGTTGTGGCCGTGAAGCTTTGTGGCTAAGTGAGTGGTGATTCATGCGTTATTGGGGGTCTTATTTGCTTGTCGATGTGGGATTAAGAGGTGAGGATAATGAGGGAAGTCGAATGCCAGTGAGGGGGTGTGAGGTAGGCTTAAGGGTTTTTGTGATTGTTTTGTTGTCTTTCCTTTGGGCGAGTGTTTTTTGCTTTGTTGGCTTGTTTAACCGATGTGGGACATGAGGGAGAGAGGGCCTGTGGCGTGAAGGGCTGTTGTGCATGGAAAGGGGCTGTTTTTAGGGGTAATTGGCGTGGATTTAGGGGCTGTTTTTAGGGGTAATTGGCATGAGTTTAAGGGCTGAATTTAGGGGCTGCTTGGCGTGAGTTCAAGGGCTGATTTCAGAGGCAGTTTAGGCGTGTTCAGGGGCTGATTTCAGGGGCAGTTTGGCAGTTCAGGGGTGCAGGTCAGGGGCCGTTCGGTGATGGTTGTGCAGTGCAGTTTGGGAAGTGTTTGGGCGCGACTCCAGGAGTGTTTTTGGCGCTGGTTTCAGGCGTTAATGAGCTGAAGTGGGAGAGTTTTATGCGTTAGCTGAAGGGGCTGTTGGAAGGGCTGGTTTGCGTGTTTTGAATGGGCTGCTGGAAAGGCTAATTTGCGTGTTTCAGGGGCTGCACTGAGGGGGCTTTAGGCATGAGTGCTTGTAGAGAGGAGAATAGTGTCTTGTGTTGTCTATCTGCTAGGGGAATGAGGGATGGATTTTGGGTTCTTTTTATAGGCAAAATTGGTGCATTAATTGGGTGGACTATCCTTTATTAATTAGGAGGTTGCTTTGTTGAAAATGGGGTGTGATGTGTTGTTTCTTTTGACTTGGAGGGGGGAGGCCATTAATTGGGAATTGGCTTTGTTGAAAATGGGGGATAAGGTGATTTTTTGTCAATGGGCGTGGGGTTTGTTTGGTGGAGGGATTACTTTTGTGGAAAGGGCATGGGGTAGTCTCTTGTCTTCACATGTGCATGCATGCATGGGTGTTTGGCTTATGTGAGGGTTGCGCTCATAATGGTTCACGTGGGGGGTATTGGAATTTGTTTAGACACGTAAGGAGGGGCTTATGTGAAGTGTGAGGGAGTGAGTGTGTGTTGAAGGTGGCTCTTTTAGTCGATGTGGGAGGGAGTGAGTGTGTGCGTGAGTGTGTCAAGCAAAGGTGAAGGCATTTTGTGTGAGTGAGTTGTGTGCATGAGTGAATGGAGTGTGGAGAGTGGCGTCCAGGTTTGTGTGAGTTGCTTATGTTTTTGGTAGATGTGGGATATGGAGTGGGCTAGTGTCTTGTTGCTTCGTGAGTTGATGAACGAGTGTGCTGAGTGCCGTGAGGTTTGTGTAGACTGTGGAAAGTGGCGTCCAGGTTAAGGATGAAGTTTCTTAGGGTTTTCTGTGTATTGTTTAGGGTTTGGGCCGGGGATAAATTCTAAAACAGAGTCCTAACGAGCAAACCCGAAGCTAAGCAAATGAATTAAATCCAACGAGGTATCGATTTTCAACTTTTCCTTTCCAACGTCCGTTTCCCGCGACTTCCGCAACTTAAAAGGTAGTGCCTCCGCACGAGGCTCATCATCAGGACTTATATGCAAAAATGCAGTGCCTACAATAATATATTCGATATATTAAACGAAATTAGATTTCGACGCGGAATTAAAAATAGATTTTAATTCGGGCGAACGAGTTAATTTAGAAGTAATTCGCTAGCGACGTGAATAGTAATTTTGCTAGGCATAATTATTTAATTAAATTTGATTTAATTACGTCGCAACGGAAAATCGTTAATTTGGAATTAGCGAACCCGAGCCCGGAATGAGTTGCGGGCCCACTCGGATTTTGAATCAAGTGGGGCCCACACAAGTCACATCACCTAGTCCATCTCATCTACTTTTGGTTGATGGAAGTGGTTGGGTTGTTGGAAACTTGTGAAACACACAAGCTTATTTCATTAATGTGTGAAAGACCTTTTACTAATTTTTGATATTTGGTATTAGGTTATTTGATTTTTGAAATCAACACACAACATTCATTCTCTCTTTCCTTTCTCCATCAAAACCGAAACTCTCCCCCTTTTCTTCTTCACTTTAGCGTGAACCTGGGGTTCATGTTGAGTGATTATTGTTTCAAAAAATCACAAGTGCTAGCACACACAACGAGTCATTCAAAGGTGATAGGGAAACCAATCCTTGAGCTTGGAATCAACACTCAAAGCTTGGAGCTTGAAGATCAACACAAAGAGCACAACAAAGGGCTTGGCCGAAACTCAAGGAGGAAAATTTTTGTGTTCAACGCCTGCAAAATAAACTAAAACACATTAAAATGTTCATAAAACTCGAGAAACTATACAAAATATTAAGTAAAAGGGGCGGTAAATAATGATATATTTTCCGCTCAGCAGCAACTGTTATGAATAATACTGATTATTTATAACTTGTTTAATGGTTAAACGAAAAATACATGCGATCGGGACCTAATAGTCATTTCCAAAATTAATGTGTATTTTATTTAATACTTGATTTTATTAAATACACATTAATAAAATATCAAATTGAGATATTTGACATATATCATTAATATATGTATTTGTGATATTTAATGTAAATATAATACATATATTTAAGATATTTGTATTTAATTAATTTATTACATAAATGTTATATGATTAAAATAATTAAAGTTACAAATATCTTTATTAATGATTTGCTTTATTAAAGCTTGGAAATGGCATGTGTTTATTGGATACACTTGTAAGTGTACTTTATTTTTGAAAATTGTTATCTTTAAACTAAGTGAATGTGTTCCAATAGAAATGAGACAAATGAAAAATTTATTTATTGTATTTCTGTTGCTCACGGCAACAACATGGAATTACATATAAATATTTTTCGTTTCATTTTTCCATTGATATAAGGTTTTCAAAAATTCACTCACTTAAAATTGAGAGAAAAAAGTGAAGAACAAATGGATAAAAACTTGGAAACTTGGAGTTTTGTAAGTTATTTTCAATTTTCTTCAACTATAAAATTGTTTCTATTATTCTATGCTTCAACTTGTGTAGCTTAGAATTTTCTCTAATGTTTAATTATGTGAATTATTGTGTTGGAAATTTGTTTGAAGGTGTTCAGAATGTATGTTTAATTAATTAATCTAATTAGGTGTAATTATGCTTATTTAATTAATTAGAAAATTAAAGTTGTCATTCTAGAGTTAATTAACCATTCATAATTAATCTATAATTGTTCTTGATAAATTTCATGGTGGTGAGACTTGATTGGTGTGGTAATTGGTTGATTAAAGTATTGAATTTTGTCAATTTAATGTAAATTGTCCAATTTGAGTAATTTGTGAAATTAAGGTTTTTAACCCATTCCAATTTTGAGGATTTTCATATATATGATATAATTTGATGTATATTTGATGTATGTCAAACTTTGGATTGATTGGATTTGATCTTGACGTGTTTTGAACAAATTGGCCCAAATTGCAATTAATACAAAATCTGGGTTGTTTTCGTAATTCGGGAAAAATCTGGGTAGTTTGGAAATTCTGGAAAAGTTTTTGGTTTATGTTGCAAATTGTATAAATTATTTTGGGATTGATTTGGATTCAATTAAATATGTATTTGACAATTTAAGGACCAAAAATGATTAATTTACAAAGTATATGGGTCTCATAGCAATTAATGATAAATCTGATTTTTCAGATAAAAATTCAGTTTTTATTTATTGAGTAAGTAGAATAAATTGGTTTATTTTAATTGTCTAGGGAATATATTTATCGAAAATTATTTCGGAGTGAAAATATGAGAAAACGGTGAAAAACGGCGTTACCGGATAACGGCTACCCAAACAGTGAACTGGGCACTGTTCGGGCAGCCCACAAACTGTCCAAATATTTTTGGGGCTGACCTGGGCAGTCCCCATGAGCATTGATCGGTCGATTCGGCCGTAAACGCATTTTATGCTATTTTGCCGAAAAATGTTTTCGCAAAAGTTTCTCGGTGTTTTTATATTATTTATGTCGTTATATGATATCGAATAAATATGTTTAGGTGAAATATGAATGAATTATTAATATTGGATATTAAATAATTTATTTGTAAGTTTAAAATTTTAAAATACGATTTCTTCCGATGCGCCTCCTTGTTTTGACCCCAATAAATCATTCAAATGTGATAGGGAAACGAATCCTTGAGATTGGAATCAACACTCAAAGCTTGGAGCTTGAAGATCAACAAATGGCTTTGCCGAAACTCAAGGAGGAAATTTTTTGTGTTCAACGCATCCAAAATCCGATCAAAGTGAGTATTTTCCACATTCTTACTTTGGTGTATTCACATGTTTCATTGCTTAATTTGATCTTGGTTTGACCTAGAAAACCCAACAATGGTATCAGAGCAGTTATTGAGCATGAAATTGAATTTAAGGTTCTTAACTTTAATTTGGGTATTTTTGATTTGAGCATGTTTTATTCAAATTGTTTGTTTGAGCATGCTTATAATATGTTAACTTTGAGTTGTACATAATCAATTTGATGAAAAATTAATTGGATTAATTTTCCCCAAATGCATTGGCTTGGCCGAATGGTGTAGGAGCCCTAGCTCTTGGTGATTTTTGAATTTTAGACAATTGGATATGTTTAAAATGCATGAGATCTATTAGTTTGTGATTTAATTGGATTGAAATCAAAATTGATAAAAAAATCACCATATTGCCGAGAGCCTTGGAAGCATGTTGGATTGATTTTGCTTCAATTTGTGTTGGACATAAGTTGATTGATTAAAGCATGATTAATTGTGTAAATTGGTATTTTGGAAATGTTGATTTAAATAATTAATTATGGCTAATACACTTTAATTGATTAAATTATAATATTTGGAATATTGGAATTCCTGGGCTGTCCGAACAGTGCCCAGTTCACTGTTTGGGCAGCTATTATCCGGTAACGCCTTTTTCACCGTTTTCGCATATTTTCACTCCGAAATAATTTTCGATAAATATATTCCCTGGACAATTAAAATAAACCAATTTATTCTACTTACTCAATAAATAAAAACTGAATTTTTATCTGAAAAATCAGATTTATCATTAATTGCTATGAGACCCATACACTTTGTAAATTAATCATTTTTGGTCCTTAAATTGTCAAATACATATTTAATTGAATCCAAATCAATCCCAAAATAATTTATACAATTTGCAACATAAACCAAAAACTTTTCCAGAATTTCAAAACTACCCATATTTTTCCCGAATTACGAAAAGAACCCAGATTTTGTAATAATTGCAATTTGGGCCAATTTGTTCAAAACACGTCAAGATCAAATCCAACCAATCCAAAGTTTGACATACATCAAATATACATCAAATTATATCATATATATGAAAATCCCCAAAATTGGAATGGGTTACAAACCCTAATTTCACAAATTACTCAAATTGGACAATTTATATTAAATTGACAAAATTCAATACTTTAATCATCCAATTACCACACCAATCAAGTCTCACCATCATGCAATTAATCAAGAACAATTATAGGTTAATTATGAATGGCTAATTAACTCTAGAATGACAACTTTAATTTTCTAATTAATTAAATAAGCATAATTACACCTAATTAGCTTAATTAATTAAACATACATGCTAAACACCTTCAAACAAATTTCCAACACAATAATTCACATAATTAAGCATTAGAGAAAATTCTAAGCTATACAAGTTGAAGCATAGAATAATAGAAACAATTTTCTAGTTGAAGAAAATTGAAAATAACTTACAAAACTCCAAGTTTCCAAGTTTTTCTCCATTTGTTCTTCACTTTTTTCTCTCAATTTTAAGTTAGTGAATTTTTTAA
Organism: Zanthoxylum bungeanum; assembly: GCA_019454045.1. NCBI lineage: Eukaryota > Viridiplantae > Streptophyta > Magnoliopsida > Sapindales > Rutaceae > Zanthoxylum > Zanthoxylum bungeanum. The sequence goes on from SKCR01011706.1 coordinate 150,041, forward strand.
AACCTTATATCAATGGAAAAATGAAACGAAAAATATTTATATGTAATTCCATGTTGTTGCCGTGAGCAACAAAAATACAATAAATAAATTTTTCATTTGTCCCATTTATATTTGAACACTTTCACTTAGTTTAAAGATAACAATTATCAAAAATAAAGTAAACTTACAAGTGTATCCAATAAACACATGCCATTTCCAGGCTTTAATAAAGCAAATCATTAATAAAGATATTTGTAACTTTAATTATTTTAATCATATAACATTTATATAATAAAATAATTAAATACAAATATCTTAAATATATGTATTATATTTACATTAAATATCACAAATACATATATTAATGATATATGTCAAATATCTCAATTTGATATTTTATTAATGTGTATTTAATAAAATCAAGTATTAAATAAAATACACATTAATTTTGGAAATGACTATTAGGTCCCGATCGCATGTATTTTTCGTTTAACCATTAAACAAGTTATAAATAATCAGTATTATTCATAACAGTTGCTGATGAGCGGAAAATATATCACTATTTACCGTCCATTTTACTTAATATTTTGTATAGTTTCTCGAGTTTTATGAACATTTTAATGTGTTTTAGTTTATTTTGCAGATAAAATAAAATCGGGACTTAATGGAATCAATCAGGACGAAATGTGGAACAAATAAGGGCAAAAACTGGACCGTAAATATGGAATTACATATAAATATTTTTGTTGTTCCTCGCATCGCTCAACCGATAATTATGAGTATTCCGTAACTTCTTTTTTGTATTCACATATTGTTTCATTGCTTAAATAGATCCCGGTTAGACCGTAGAAACCCAACAATAGTATCAGAGCGAGGTTGAGCATGAAACTTGAATTTAGGGTTAAAATTGGGTAAATTATATTTGAGCTTGATTTGATAAAATTACTTGATTGAGTATGCTTAAATGATGTTTAATTGAAGTTGTATTGGATCAATTTCATGAAAAGTTGATTGGATCATTTTTCCCCAATTGGGTTGGCTTGGCCGAATACCAATGAACCCTAATATCATGGTATTTTTTGATTTTTGATCATTGGATGAGTTGGAAAACATTGGGTAATGTTGATTATGGATTTAATTGGATTGAAACCGAATCGGACATGAAAAACCCCAAATTGCCGTGAGTTAGGAATCATGAAATGGGTTTGATTTTGGATTAAAATGTGTTGGACATGTTTTGATGTTAATGAGCATAATTAATTTGGCTAATTGATGTTTTGGAAATGTTAATTTGGGTAATTAATTATGGAATACACTTTGGTTAATTAGATTATAAAATTTGGAATTTTGATAATTTAATTAATTGAGCTTATTTTGGAATTGGGCCTTAAAAGTTGTAATTGGGCTTTAATGGGCTTGGTTGTACCAAGATGGGTTTATGATAAATTGGTTGGATCCAATTGGGCCCAAACCCATATCCATAAAGTCCAATTATGACTAATGGACCTTTAATATTGGGCCTAAATTGATTTCTTGGCATATAAGGGTGATTCCTTAAATGGGCTTTGGTATTTGGGTTTGACCCATATTGACCAAAAGTCCATGCCTTATAAATTAATTAAAAGCCCATTGGACTTTAAATTAAATTGACATTGGATGTTAATCGGGCTTTGAGACCCGTAACGATTATATTTGGAATCTAAGTCGTAAAGGTACTTTAAAAAGTTTAATATTTAATTTGGAATTAAATAAATGAATTAGTATTAAATACATATTAAATTGGATTTAATGTTGTAGTTTAATTTAATTCAAGAATTCGTACTTGGAGTACTTATTCGCAAAACGAGTTAGACTCGCGCAAAATCAAATCGTTGTTTGAACATTGGATGGTCATTAATATTCAGATTAATTAATTGGATTAGATTGATTGATAACATGCTTGTGTGAATACATGGTTGCGATGCATGAATAATGTATATCAAATGGATATTAGATGGGTGGGGCAATTTTGGAAATTGTTGTAATAAATTTAGAATTTATTAATTGGACCTGCGTGTCAAGCCTATTACCTCCTTACTCTTTGTATTTCTCTTCTCACCTATTCCCCTCAATTTAAATGAGGTTTCTTTATAAGTGTTATGTAACAGGTAGAAGTAATACATATGCTAGCGGGAGAGAGGAAAGTGAGAGATTTGTTCTAGGAACAATGTGTTAAGTATCCATCCGCATATTATTATTTTATTTATTTATACGCGCCTTATTATGTGTTTAGAATGCATGTTTAAGGGTGTATGATGATGAGACCTTAATAAAGAAAGTTAATTGGTTGCCAATTGCACGCGAAAAACCATCAACATCATATTAAGCGTTTTTCCTTCCATTGAGTGATTCTTACTCAAGAGCCAAGACTGACATTGGTTTGTTGGCCAAAGTCAAGACCTTTGTCCGTCGCAGATGTGTTTGAATCATGAAGGCTTTGTTCCATATCGGTGTCTTGTCCAAGTTGTGATTTGTTGGCCAAATTCAAGATCACTTCTTGTCCATCGACATTGATTACGAAGCTTTCTATGGTCAATGGGTCACGCTTAACTGGGATCACTAAGTTTGTTATGCCAAAGCCAAGGCTTAGTTGATTAAGAGGAAAAAGGTTAGGCAATATATTGGATATATTGGCATATATAAGATATATGTTTTGGACTTGGATGTCCACCTACTGGATCTAGGAATTGGATGAGATCCAATTGATCTTAGAGATCTACCTAGTTAATTATCATACAGTTTGTTGGCCAAAGTCAAGATTGTGTGTTATTTAACGGGATCCTAGCCCACTAGGAAACAAGGTTTCCCCAGTACTCAACAGAGGGTTAGAGGCTCGCCGAAAAATAGTGGGAGGCAAGTATTAAATTTGCAATATTCGTTTAGTTACTTGCCATACGTGCTCATTTAAATATTTCGTCAATACGTAATTATATATTAGTTGGACTAATATTTAATGTTGTTTTAATAAACAGTTGGACTGTATTCAAACTATTTCGATTATAGTTGATTTTATAATTGGATTATAGTAATCAATATAATTGAATTTATCTATTAAATTATAGTTGATTATATAGTTGGAGTATAGTAATCATTATAATAAATAGTACCTAAATTATAGTTGATTATACAGTTGGACTATAGTAATAATTATAATAGTACCTAAAAATCGTTGATTAAATAGTTGGACTATTAGAATCAAGATACATGAAAGATTAGTGTTTAAAACATAATCCTGGGTGAAAAATGTTTTTTAAACGACTTTAATTTTTCAAATTGGGAATAATGAATCAGGATAGTCCTGAAAACTGAGAAGTTACTTTATTTGATAAAATAACATCTTGAGCCTAAGCCCGGAGTTAAGCAAATAGTAGAACATGATATTTGGAATATTCATGTGATGATAACTTTAGTGCTTACTCCATTATGCTTGCCAAATAGACTCCTTAATTTCTTAGTCAGAACTAAGGATTAGATCCTTATAGTATGATATTGAAATTGAAGGATCTTCATAGATCTATCCTTAGATCTTAGAAGTACTAAATTGCAATAGTAAACTCTTGGAGAGTTAATGGCTATTCTCAAGGAGACAAAGCCAAAGTTTGCAATAAGGCAAGAAGCGCAAAGCGCGCATCTTATTTCGACATTTCGGAAGGCCAAGGTTTGGCCAAAGGCTTCTGGGGTACTGAAAAGGGCAAAGGCAAAATCATTATAATCTTCTGGGAAGATAAAGGACATATCCCAAGATGTCTGCCTAAATTGTGGCAAACGGGGATCACGGAAGCGTCACTGCCGTATGGACAAGGCAGACATAAAGGAATTGAAGAACGGGCAAGGCTCTGACTTCAAATATGTTTGTCAAAAATATGTTCGCTACTAGTATTAAAATTGGATTTTAGATACTGGATGTGGTACATAAATATGTACTGGTGTGCAGAATCTGCTGAAAAGCAGGATACTGACTTCAGTTGAGATTAATCTGCGAATTGAAAACGGGACGAAAGTCGCTGTTTTAACTATAGATACCTAAGTTTAGGAACTACCCTTCGGGTGTGTACTTAAATTAGGAAACTGTTAAAATGTAACTAGTTTGACTAGAAACATTATCTATGTATCAGGGTTTAACCCGTTGCGGGTATACCTTTATATTCTAAAACACTAAAGTGTTTTATTAAATAAAGATGATATTGAGATAAACACATTAGATGTGAATAACAGAATTTATATTTTGAATATAGATAAATCTCAAACATATAACATGACAAACAAATAGCTCAAACTGATTTGATCAGTTAAAACTTAAATGTGGCATTATTATTTGGGACACAATTAAACAAGACTCGTATATCCACACTTTCGAAGAGTGGGTACTAGGACAAATTTGATTCTATTTAAATGAAGTCTACGAATCTAGTTTATTAGGCAAAACGCCTAAAACACCTTTTACTTGGTAAAAGTGTTAGTGCCACCGATCTGTTAGCCCTAGTTCATAATGAAGCAAGTGGCCCCATGTCTAGCTAGGCTATAGGTGGATATGAATGTTTCGTGACCTTTACAAATGTGGCATCGCGTTATGGTTATGTGTTTCTTTTGAAACATGAATTGGAAACTTTTAGAGTTTCGACACGAAGTAGACAAACAGATCGGCTATAGTATTAAAACCGTCACGGTTAGACCATGATGAAAATACTTAAGCAATAAGTTTCTCAAATACTTGAAAGAGTATAGTATTCTTTCAATGAGGACTCCTCCCGGAACACGTCAATTTAACGGTGTGTCCGAACAGAGAAACCAAACCTTGTTGGACATAGTAAGGTTAATCATGAGTCGCTCTGAGCTACCATTTCCTTCAACGGATAAACCATAAACAGTGCAAGACTTATTTTGAATAAGGTTCCATAAAAATCTGTTAGACAGACTTCATATTAGATATGAACATGAAAGAAACTGTATTTTCTCATTCCTGTAGATTTGGGAATGCTGGGCATATGTTGGGATGATACCAAACTAAAACCCAAATCGGATAAGTGCCTAAGTTGTAGGTTATCCTAGGGAAACCAAAAGTATAGTACTTATACAACTCATAAGAGAACAATGTAATTGTTGCTTACCATGCAGTTTTCCTAAGAGGAATACCTATATGCAGTGGTAAATGGGAGGAAAGTAAAACTCGATGAAAAATCGGAGTAATACTATTCCAGGCACCGATTCCTAATGGAACATAAATAGTTCATAAAGGGATGTAACTATACCAATAATCTTGGAATACAAAAGAACCACTTAAGTCGGAGAGAGTCAGAAAATAACCTGGGGTATGGGTTTTTGATCTCACCTCATAAAAATGTTAATCTAATTGAGGAATACGAACTGACTACGTATGAGGAAGTGATACAAGGTATCGACTCCCTATTATGGCAAAGTGCCATGATATCCGAAATGGATTTCATGTATACCAACTAAGTTTGGATACTAGTTATTGTACCGAAAGGCATTATGCCTATTGGTACTATATAAGTCTTCAAGGAAGACATACATGGTAGGCAACATACCAACGTACTAAGCTGGGCTTCTAGCAAAAAGGTATCGTTATCAACATTGTGTCGATTACGACGAAACCTTTTACCTGTTGCTATTATTAAATCCATTTAGATAATGCTTATGGATGCTGCATGTTTCATTTATGAAATATGGTAGCTAAATGCCAAAACCACTTTCCTTAACGGAAACCTTTCGGAGGATGTTTATAACATCCTGACGATTTTTCATACCAAAACTAGCAAACAAGGTTTGCAGGTTATTCGATCCATGTTTGGATTGAAGCAAGCATTACGTTCTTGGAATTATCGTTTTGATGTAATCATAATGGTGTATGATTTATTTCAAAATGAAAATGATTCTTGTGTATATAAGGAGGTTAGTGGGAGCGCACTGACAGTGAATGTCCTACATAATGATGACATATCATTTCTTGGAAATGATATTCCCATAATACAATCGGTGAAAGCTTGGCTTTCATAAAAATTCTCCGTAGAATTCTTGGGAGAAACAACCTTTATTCTAGGAATAAAGATCTACTGGGATAGATTTAAAGTTGATGATACTCTCCGAGAACTCGTACATTGAAAAAAATACGTGACCTGGTGTCTCATATGCTTTGAGCATATGGATTCACAATCAGGCCAATCCTAGTGATAGTCACTGGATTGATGTTAAGAACATCCTTAAGTATCTTAGAGATCTAAGGATGCTGTCTTAAACTATGGAGAAGGAGAACTTGAAGTGACTGGGTTCACTGCTGCAAGTTTACTGACCGACATAAACGATTGTAAGTCGTAACATCGGTACTATACAGTTTGAATAATGGAACAGTGAGCTGGAAATCTTCCAAGCAAGATTCTGTTACCGAATAAACAACAAAAGTGTATCTTTGCTGCGGCTGAGGCAGCGATAGAAGCCATTTGGGTCGATAATAATCTAATTAGATTATATATAGTTCTGTTAGCAGCTGAGCTAGGCTACAGCGCAGGCTAAAGAATTAATGGTCTCATCAATGATCCAGATATATACTTTGACTATTCATCTGATTCGTTCGGATCATACATCGTGGTGATTTGATGATCATATAAATCGCATCAGATGATAATCATGCAAATCCGCTGACGAAAGCATTTTCTCAGCAGAAATTTGAGCGAACCGTACATAGTTTGGGTGTAAGACACTCGAGTGACTGGCTATAGGCCAAGTGGGAGATTGTTGGACAGTTATGACTCATAGCGTCACTATTTGTACAGATCATGGTGTTGTTGTACAAATTAACTATGTGGAAAGGAAATTGCTCTATTATCATTTGTAATTAGATTACCAAGATGTATAAATGATAGGAGGTCCTTATTATTAGTTCCTGGATTGAGATAATATGAGACAGTATCAATCCACGAAGGTTTAATCATTAAATATCCCTAGTCAGAGTATTATCGAGATTGGACATCGATAATGCGGAAAAGACTAGTATTACACTTGTGCGCGTTGTGAGGGCATAACGACATAGTTCTCATATATTTGGGTATAGAATACTCATGCAAGTGTAGTAGGAGGTTGTGTTTTACCGATGGTACGGAAAACAGCTTCGCTCTGGATAGACCCCTCGGAATTCCATTGGTAGTATGACTATTTGTCTATGTAAGTCCGAATCAGGGTAAGTGTATTTGGTCTTAACTTGAGACTTGCACCGCTAATACTTGCGACTATCAATGTACTTTGGTTTTGGTCGTCCAGGGCTTTAATAGGTTCTGTGTACGCCTCTTCTGGGTATATTGAGAATCGTAGTGTATTGGATGTGATGTCGAGATGATGATCAAGTAGGATACGGAACTCGTTCTTTTATATGCTGCAGCTATCGGGATATTATAACTAGGTCATGTTTATCTGATTATAGAGACTAGTTACCAGAGATCCGATATGTGCTTCGTACGGGGCAGACACATTTCCAGCCCCAGGCCTAGCATGTGACATGCGATACTGGATCGAAATACGCAATACTTCTTATACTACGCCTGATATAGATCACATATTCCTGTAAGGATATTTCTGGAGAATTGGGTAGGAATGGTGCTTTGCTAGAAGCCAACCTTGTCTTGTAAATCGGTAAAAACGTAGTACTAGGTACATACATGTTTGGATAGTCCGACGACCGAATTTACTGCCAACATATCCGGGGATCTCATGGGTCACTTCCCGAAGATTCACCGATGACGTATGACTCGCACTTTATTAATCTGGGATTAATTAATGAGAGAGATAAAATTAATCTGGGATTAATTACGGATATATTTTATATGGGATAAAATATTATTTAAGAGAGAAAACGATTAATTTGGAATTAATCGATAAAATAATATATTCGATATATTATACGAAATTGGATTTCGACGCGAAATTGAAATTAGATTTTAATTCAGGCAAACGAGTTAATTTAGAATTAATTCATAAGCGATGTGAATAGTGATTCTGCTAGGCATAATTATTTAATTACATCGCAACGGCAAATTCGTTAATTTGGAATTAGCGAACCCGAGCCTGGGAGTGTTTGCGGACACACTCGCATTTCGAATTCAAGTGCGGCCCATAAGTCACATTAAGTGTCAAATCACTAGTCAATCGATTGATGTGATGTCTAGTCACTTTGAGTGATTTGACAACTTGTCATGAGTGATGTGAATAGTTGATGGAAGTTGTTGTGGCTTTATTGCTTTGACTTTTTGAAAGTTGAAATATGGTATATGTTTAATTGATTTTTTGAAATCAATTAAAAAAGACACACAACACATTCTCTCTCACACTCTTCTCCTTTCTCACGGCCTCAAGGCCATTTTCTTCTCCATTTTTCTGCTCAAAGCCGAGAATGGTAAGAAGTGCAAGGGAAGTTTTGCGGCAAAATTTACGGAGTACTAGCACGCTTTAGGAGTGTTGCGAAGGTGATAGGGAACCGCACCCGTGAGCATGGAATCACATCACAAAGCTTGGAGCTTGGAGGATCCTTCCATGGCCGAAAATTTCGGAGCTCAAAACAGCCACTGCCGTGAGTCTTGGAGGAGAAAAGCTTGAAGTTTTGTTGTTCCTCGCATCGCTCAACCGATCATTGTGAGTATTCCACAACTACTTTGTTGTATTCACATATTGTTTCATTGCTTAAATCGATCTCGGTTAGACCGTAGAAACCCAACAAGATAACCCTTAATAGATTTCCTTACATGATAGGAATATACCTATCGGGCGGGGGTAGCCATAATTGGAACTTAATCTTAATGAATTCAGGTAACTTGGTTGACATAGAAATATGATTAATTGAGTTATATTGGGTATTTGTATCTGACTATCGGAAGAGGTTTTTGCATAAATTCGTGTTCCAGGTTAATAAATCAATATATTACACAAACGTGAAATAACTACTTCATCTTTAAAAGATATTGGAGGAAATAACAACCATAGATAGTTTAATAATATTGATTTTACCTTTAATTCACTTTCATACTTTTTTATTTACTTGTTCTCGTTTTAAGTCACCATCCAATCAAACCACCAATCTATTAGATACTCGTAAATATTTGACTTCATAAATTAATAGCTTAGGTATTAAGTCCTCGTCGGATCGATACATTTTATACTACTTGAACGATACGTGTACTTGCGTTATACGTGTGTGACAACGCCGGTCAGTTGCCCTAGTGCTCTACGAATATATTTCATTAGTGAAACTCTCTAGATTCAAGCATATCCGTCACGAAATCCAATTTCATGTCTATAATTTACCCACCCATAAATTATGACGACCACGGATAAACTCGCTGAATCATACAGGCCGAGGTCCATGTATACATATAATCCCCCCGTCACATGTATTCAGATTATCCCAGAGATATAGATATAAACGTCAAATCTCTATAGGAATAATCCCGTCGACGTTTCCCTTAGCAATCTCTAAATAACATTCGGAACTTACTTCCGAAGTATACTCTGGCCATAGATTTAACAGATTGCTAATCAATTATGGACCACCTATGTTCTGTACACAGAATTAATGGATCATTTCTTTATACTCACATGATATCATGAGCATGAGTCCATAACCAACGAACAGACGGAGGTCTGATCTAAATAGATTGGTGGTGTGACTTCCATCTAAGTATGAAGGATAACTTATATATCCACAGTGGTATCTCAAGTCAAAGAATTACTATGCTACTCAACCCGAGAATATTCTTATTGATGTTGGTGTACCATCTATTAGGAAATCTTCAGTGAGTCATTAAGTGTTTATCAAATAAATACTTACACGTCTATACGAGTCTCCTAAGACTCATGGTTCATTGGGATAAACCATCGGACCAAGTTCGATATACGACATATACTGGTCTCAGCGGATTTTACTAACCAATTCGTGTTAGTAAATCTTGACCAGGAACTTAATTTAAGGATATACAACTTATAGTGACACTTCCCAATGTCAATTACAAACTATGTTGCAACTGTGTACTACGTTGTAAATCCTGAGGTCTTTGTCTAATATATATACATATCACTAAACCGGAATTAGTTTCAATATAATCAATCTAATCGAAATTAGATTGAATACGTATATAAAATACAATAGGTGCTACCATTAAATTAGTAATATCATGAAAAAAGATATTGCTCGTATCCATGAATTAGACATAAATACGATCCGGATTGGCGCTTAGAGCACCAACCCTAACAGAAGCTTCACCCAGGTCCTTCATGGAGAAATTCTTATAGAGGTAAGCTTTCACGACTTGCATCATTCCTATATCATTCCTAATGATTAGGATGTCTTCAACCTAGAGAACCAAAAATATTATCATACTCTCACTAGCCTTTTGGTACACACAAGATTCTTCCATATTTTTGAGAAAACCAGACAATCTAATAATTTCGTCGAATCGAAAATTCCATCTTCACAAAGCTTGCTTAAGTCCATAAATGGACTTCTTAAGCTTACAAACCATGCATGAGGTTTCACTGGATACAAAACCCTCCGGCTGTTCCATATACATTTCTTCATCAAGAAACCCAATTAGAAAAGTCGTTTTGACATCCATTTTCCAAATCTCATAATCATGGTAAGCAACAATAGACAATAAAATCCTTATAGACTTTAGCATCGCGACTAGCGAAAAAATTTCATTGTAGTCGACACCAGGTCGCTGCGTGTAACCTTTAGCTACCAGTTTGGCCTTAATGGTTTCAACCTTTCCGTTAGGCCCACGGTTCCTCTTGTAAACCAATTTACTTACGATAGGAACAATTCCTTCAGGAAGCAGAACCAAGTCGCAAACTTGATTATGATGCATAGAGTCTAACTCTGATTTCATGGCCTCTTGCCACTTCGCGGAGTCGATGTCCAACATCGCATCTCTATAGGTGTAAGGGTCAGTCTCTTCAATTAAGAGAACATCTAGACTCTTTTCTTGTATCAAATACAAGCGTTCAGGAGGTCTAAACACCCTTTGGGACCTACGAAGTGTGTGTGTTGAAGGCTCTTCATCTATTTGAACTTCAGGTTCCTCCATTGGTTCGTTGGTTCCAGGTTGTACTTCATCAAGTTCAACCTGTCTATGATTACCTCTTTCAGACAAAAATTCTACCTCTAGAAATTTTATGAAGCGAGCTACGAACACATTTCGATGCTCGGTATCATAGAACAAATATATTTTCGTGTTTGAAGGATATCCAACCAACCTAAACTTTTTCCCTCGAGGAGAAAGCTTATCTGGCTGAGCTATCCTGACATAGACTGGACAGCCCTAAATCTTAACATAATTAAGATTCGGTTTCCTACCAGTCTATATCTCATATGGAGTTGTAGGAATAGCCTTGGAAGGAATCTTATTCAAAAGATGAGCATCAGTTAAAAAGAATATCCCCATAAGTAATAGGGCAAATCTGTAAAACTCAACATAGATCGAACCATATCTAATAAAGTTCGATTTCTCCTTTCGGACACTCTATTGTGTTGTGGTGTACCCGGATGAGTATATTGAGTGAGAATCTCATTCTCTTTTAAATAATCAGTGAACTCACCACTCATATATTCACCGCCTCGATCAGATCAAAGACATTAATAGATTTACCAGTCTATTTTTCTACTTCATTTCGAAATTCCTTGAACTTTTCAAAGGTTTCCGATTTTTGTTTTATCAAATAAACATAACCATACCGTGACAGATCATCAGTAAAGGTAACGAAGTAGGAAAAACCACTGTGAGCAGTGTGACTCATGGGACCACATACATCATAATGTATTAGTTCCAATAAGTCAGTGGCTCGGTGTCCTACACCCGAAAATGAGGCTTTGGTCATTTTACCCGCATGCAAGATTCACAAGTTGGATAAGGTTCGATGGTAAGATCATGTATCAAACCATTCCTAACCAACTGGGATAGGTGTTTCACGCCTATATGACCCAACCTCATATACCACAGTTCAATATTATTTATATCAGATACTTTACGTTTATTAATTCCAGCATTAAAGATATCTTGTGAGGTATGTAAAATATAATGATCATGCTCATTTGGACAAACAAGGATCTGAACATTATATCTATCATATAAATATAAAGAATGATATTTTAATATTTACATTATATCCTTCAGTATCTAATACAAAAAGTGATACAATGTTCGCAACACAGCCCGGTATAAAAAAGCAGTCATGCAACAAAAGGCTCCCACTGGGCAGGGGAATATCGCATAAGCCCACAGCAACTGCATCCAAAGAGTCGCCACTCCCGAATCGCAATTGCATCTCCCCAGATTTTAGCCGACTACTTTCCTTCAGCACCTGCAACGAATTGCAAATGTGAATTGGACAAGCAGAATCTAAAATCCAACTGGATGACATAGCTTCACAAGCTAATGAGATATCAATAATAGGAAAAATAAAAGTACATGAAGTATATACTCTTTCCTTTCTGATATGCACCAAATAGTCAGGACAGTTTCTTTTCTAGTGGCCAATCTTGCTGCAGTGGTGGCATTTATCTTCGACAGATCTCTTGGGTTTAGCTATCTTACCCTGTGGTAGAAGATTTGTAGCCTTCTTTTTCTTCCATTTCTATTTAGATTGGGAGGAAGTAGGAAGAGCAGTGGGTTTAAGAGGGTGAGTCGGTACTCCCTTCCTCAAATCTTCCTCCGCGGTCTGTAGGATCTTATGCAGCTCCTGGTAAGAATAGCTAACCCCATTTATATTGAAATACATCATAAAATGGCGATATGATGCTAACAGAGATCCAAGTATGACACTTCGTCTGAAAGTGTCCTTGAGAGGGAAATTATAGTGCCTTAATTGTTCGATCAAATCAATCAGATGAAGCACGTGAGGGCTCACAGCCTGTCCCTCTTCCAATTTTGCATGGAACAGTTCCATTGCAATTTATGAACTGAGACCTGTTCTTGGTTCATAAAGGATTCTCGTAGCCGCATCATCATAGTATATGTGTCGGGTAATCCAAAATATTACCTCTTAAGCTTCGGTGCCAATGAACTGAGAATATATGATTTGACTCTTCTATCATCATCTCTCCACTTTTGGAGAGTCTCATGTTCGTCTTATATAGCATCAGGTGCTATGGCAAGTGGCAACAGACCTTCTAACACATATTCTATTTGTTTGGACAAAAGAACAATTCTCAGATCCAAGTCCTAATCTGTAAATTTTTCTGCGCCTTTAAGCTTGTTCGTATCAAGTATATGAGCAAAAGGATTAGAAGAAGGTGCCGCCATCACAAATCTATCATATAGATAGCGAAAAACGGTTAGCAGACATAACAGTTTAATATAATATAAATCAAACAAAACATAAATAGATCCTGGATTTTTAATCTACAAATGCCCCTCCCACTATTACATGCAATACTGTGATCCCCAAAAAGAATGCAAACAAACAATTAATCAAATTAAATTTAATAGCGAAAGGTGGATCCCATGAATATATTTCAGCTCACAGCTTTGGCACGATCTCACCTACGTATATTCATTAGGTAGACAACTCATTGTCAATCACTCAATAGTGACTCATGGGTTCCGGTCCTGGTCGTTTCTTGTTGTGACAGCTTTGGCACGTTAATAAGGAGGCGTACGAAGGTTGAACTTGTCAATGATAAATTCAAGATACTTGCGTAGTCCTGACAGATTTGGCACGTTCAGGATTTTCGCTTTCACTTGAACTTATCTAATATCGCATATACATCCGGTATAGATAAATTTCTATCAACTACACCCTCATTGCTTTGGCACGATTTCAGATGCAACCATAGAACAAATATCCACAAACCGTATTGACAAGACGGACCAAGAAATATGCATCCAATACATATTACTTTTAAAACCTTATTTATAAGGGATTTTTCCGCAAAGATGATACGTATTTAATTTAATCAAATTAAATAAATACAAGCATGTATAAAGTAAGAACATAATTAAATATTGAATTTAAAGGCATATTCATATCATGTGTTCAGGTTCAGACCTTCTCTGATACAATTTTATTGTTGGGGTTTTGGGCGGCAATTCCGGGAAAACACACTGGAACGCGAAAAATCAAAATTTTTGGAATTCAATAATTTTTCTTGGGTAATTAAAATAAAATAATTTATATTAATTACTAAATACATAAAAACTGAATTTTTTACCGAAAAATAAGATTTTTCAGTAATTACCGTTTTACCCCAAAACTTTATATTTTAATCATTTTAGTCCAAAATTGTCAAATACAATTCGAATTGATTCCAAATCAATCCCAAAATGATTTATACATGTCTAATACATGAAAATACAATTTTCAACTAATAAAAACCGAATTTCCAGAATTTGCCGAATGGTCCCAAAACTTTCAAGAATTTACAATCTGGTCATTTTTGTTCAAAACATGTCAAGATCAAATCCAAAAATTCCCAAATTTAATATACATCATATATACATCAAATCTCATAACATATATGATAAGTCCCAAATTCGGTGAAGGTTAAAAATCCTAATTTTATAATTTCACAAATTAACAAAATTAACACCAAATTAATTAAATTCAATACTTTAATTCAATTCTCACAACACCAATCAAGCCTCACCATCATGAAACAACTCAAGAACAATTCTAGGTCATTTATGAGTGGCTAAGTAACTCTAGAATGGCAACAACATTATCAAATAATGAAAAGAATACATTATTACACCTAATAAGCATTCTTTGAATTCATACATGCTTACATCTTTCTATCAAGCTTCCAACCACCAAAATACATCCACAAAAGAGTAGAGAAGAAACTAAGCTACTCATATAGAAGCCTAGTATGAAAGAAACAATTTTCATAAAGGAAAAAGTAAGAAAAACTTACTAAAATTCTTGATTTTCCAAGTTTTTCTTCCTTTTTTCTCCTTTTCTCTCTTTCTTTCTTTGTATTTTGATTTTAGGGTTCTTGAAATTTTTGAAACAAAAATGAAACGGATGGCTTTTATATTTTTCTAAAAAGCCATGAAAATTGGCAAAAAAATACAAGCCAAATATTTTATTTTTATTTCATTAATTAATTTGAAAATGATTTAATGAAAATTTGTGGTATTAAATCATCAAATAATTTGATATTTATCACAAATAATCCAATTAAATCATGCCATTTTATCCAATAAAAATTGGCCACTTTATCCAATTAAATAAAGTCATTTATTAAAGTAAAAGATATTTAATTATTCAACATTTGAATTATCAAATAATTAAATACAAATATCTCAAATATATGTATTATATTTACATTAAATAATCAAAATACATATATTAATAATAAATGTCAAATATCACAATTCGACATTTAATAAATGGCCGAAAGATCCCAAACTCATGTATCTTCATTTAACTGTTAAACGACTTATAAATAATCAATATTATTTATAAAATTTGCCATAGTGCCCTACGATTATATCTCATTAGTGAGACTCTCTAAGTTCAGACATATCCATCACGAAATCCAATTTCGTGTCCATAATCTACTGATGGGTGGTAAATATATCACTATTTCCCACTCATTTGACCTAATATTTTGTATAGTTTCTTGAGTTTTATAAATATTTTGATGTGTTTTGTGTTATTTTGTAGATAAAAAAGGTTTTAATACTCACTGGAATCAAATCAGGGCCAAAACAGTGAAAAACATACAAAAGGGCAAAATTGTCTTTTGGGCGTCGCGACGCGCAGCCACTTTGCGTCGTAACCGCTAACGTGCGCTGGATCCTGCTAAAATGCGATGGACACGTGTCACAATCAGAGAAGTTTGCTATCATACGTACTTGCTAACATGTGGCTGCCACATGTCAACATCACATCAAATCATGCTAACGTGCGCCAGACACGTGTCATCATCACATACTGCCGACAATAATCATCGCCACATTAGCGCATACATCATTAATGACGTCAGCACAATAATTCAGTGGTCGCCACATTAGTACAATTATTGAGATAATCATTCAGCCGGGTACACATGTCACCATCTCCGGGAGTTTCGCACAACGTGTCCTTTATCAACGGCGCGTCACAACGCGTGACACCAAAATTTGTCTATAAATAGAGGCCGAATTTCAGATTTCATTTCATACTTTCTTCTATGTAATTCCTTAAGAATACTAAGAAGTGTTGAGTTTCAATCAAGTCCCAAGAATCATCAATCATGCATAAAAACGAGTTGAATACAACCAAGGAGTAAGGCGGAATTCATACTCACATTGATGGGTTTTGATGAAATGAAGAATACAAGCCTTCAAGCTTCTCAAACTCGCGGTAATGGAGCTCCTTGTGCTGCTGGACTTCTCGGTTTTAGTCCTTCTTGTCTCTCCAAGATTCGGCCATGGATGGACTCCATGGAAGCTCCAAGCTTCAAGCTTTTCCATGCTCATAAATTCGTTTCCCTATCACCATAATATAACCCATGTGTGTGCTAGCACTACTCATCTTAATTTGCTTCTCAAAATTTCGGTCAAACCAGAAAATTTTTGTGAAGAAATCGGCTTGAAGCCGTGAGAGGGAGAAGAGAGAAAGATGAAGGGTTTTGGCTCCAAAAGCCTAAAACCGTGAATCACATGTGAAGAGAGAGAGAGTTATTCTTTTGTATATCATTTTATTTATCTTTTATTTACCAAGTAATATAAATAAAATATATACAAAACTTTTAATTAAAAAAGTCAAAAGCAAAAGCAAAAAGCTTTCAACTTTTCACCCATCACTTCTACTATTTTACATCAAGTCACTTCACTTTAATAAAGTGACAACATATCATATCACATCACTCAAAGTGACAAGTGATTTGACAATTGACGTGACTAGTGATTTGACGCTTGATGTGACTTGCATGCCGCACTCGAATTCGAAATGCGAATGCGCTCGTAATCAATCTCGGGCTCGGGTTCGCTAATTCCAAAATAACGAATTTTCCGTCGCGTCGTAATTAAATGATTACGCCTAGCGAAATCACTATTTATGTCGCTAACGAATTAATTCTAAATTAATTCGTTCGCCCGAATTAAAATCTAATTTTAATTCCGCGTCGAAATCCAATTTCTTATAATATATCGAATATATTATTTTATCGATTAATTCCAAATTAATCATTCTCTCTCTTTAAACGATATTTTATCCCAGATAAAATATCTCCGTAATTAATCCCAGATTAATTTTCTCTCTCATAGAAATTAATCTACTCTCTTTGCTAATTAATCCCAGATTAATCAAAGTGCGAGTTATACATCATCGGTGAATCTTCAGGAAGCGACCCATGATATCTCCGGATATGTTGGCAGTAAATACGGTCGTCGGACTATCCGAACACGTAAGTATCGCGTACTACGTTTATACCGATTTACAAGACAAGGTTGGCTTCTAGCAAAGCGCCATGCCTACCCAATTCTCCAGAAATATTCTTACAAGAATATATAGATCTGTATCAAGCGTAGTATACCGTAGTATTGTGTATATCGGCCCAGTATCGGATAGTCACGTGCTAGGCCTGGGGCTGGATTTGTGTCTGCCCCGTACGAAGCACATGTCGGATGTCTGGTAACTAGTCTCTATAATCGGATATACATGACCTTGTCATAATATCCCGATGGCCGCGCAGCACTTAAGAGCACTAATACCGTATCCTGCGTGACATCATCTCCAATATGACTGAAGTGATACTTCCGTCTTGACATCACACCCAATACACTACGACTCTCTGATAAACCCAGAAGTGGTGTACGCAGAACAGGTTAAAGCCCTGTACCACCAAGACCAAAGTCTACCGATTGTCGCAAGTATTAGAGATGTAAGTCTCAGGTTAAGACCATACACACCTACCCTGATTTCGGCCTCCCATAGACACATAGTCATAATACCAATGGGATTCCGAGGGGTCTATCCAGAACGAAGCTGTTTCCCGTACCATCGGTGAAACACAACCTCCTATCGCACTTGCATAAGTATCCAATACTTAAATATATGAGAACTATGCCGTCGTGCCCTCACAACGCGCACAAGTGCAATACTAGCCTATTCCGCATTATCGATGTCCTGTCTCGATAATACTCCGGCTAGGGATATTTAATGATTAATCCTTCGTGGACTGATACTGTCTCATATCATTCTCAATCCAGGAACTAATCATATGGACCTCTCTTCATTTATATATATATGGTGATCTAATCACAAATGACGAGAGTGCAATTTCCTTGTCACATAGTTAATTTGTACAACAACACCGTGATCTGTACAAATAGTGACGCTATGGGTCATATTATCCAACAATCTCCCACTTGGCACATAGCCAGTTTCTCGAGTGTCTAACACCCGAACTATGTACGGTTCGCTCAAATTACTGAGAAAAGATTTTCGTCAGCAGATTTGCGTAATTATCTTCTGACGCGATTTATACGATCATCACATCGCCACGATGTATGATCCGAACGAATCAGATGAATATAGAAGTATATATCTGGATCGTCGATGAGACCATTAATTCTTTAGCCTGTGCTGACACCTAGCTCAGCCGCTAACAGAACTATATCTAATCTAATTAGATTTATTATCGATCCAAATGGCTTCTATTGCTGCCTCAGCTGCAGCAATAATCCGCATTTGTTGTTAATTCGGCAACAGTTATCTTGCTCGGAATATTTCCAGCTTACTGTCCCGTTATTCAAACTTTATAGTACCGCAGTATTTGCCGGTTTGGAAACTTGCAGCAGTGATCCTAGTCACTTCAAGTTCTCCTACTCTATAATTTAAGACAACATCTTTAGTTCTCTAAGATACTAATATATGTCCTTAACTTCAATCCAATGACTATCACTTGGATTGTCCTGATTGTGACTCCATATGCTCAAAGCGTATGAGACACCATATCAAGTACATTTTAAATGTACAATTTCCAGAGAGTGTTAACAACTCCAAATCTATCCCTGTAGATCTTTATTCCTTGAATAAAGGTTGTTACTCCCCAGAATTCTACGAAGAATTTCTTATGAAAGCCAAGCTTTCACCGATTGCTTTATGGGAATTTCATTTCCAAGAAATGACATATTATCATTATTTTAAGGACATTCATGTCAGTGCACTCCCACTAACCCTTTTATATACACAAGAATCATTTCGTTTTGAATTAAATCATACTCCATTATGATTACATCAAAACGACAATTCCTAGAACCTATGCTTGCTTCAATCCAAACATGGATCGAATAACCTACAAACCTTGTTTGCTTGTTATGGTACGATAAAACCGACATGATGTTATAAACATCCTCCGAAAGGTTTCCTTTTCAGGAAAGCGATTTTCCGTTAAGCTGTCATATTTCATAAATGAAATACACAGCTTTAGCAAGCATTATCCAAATGGATTTACAATGGCAACAGGTAAAAGGTTTTGTCGGAATCAACACAATGTTGATAACTCTACCTTTTCTTTACAAGCCTAGCTTAGTACGTTGGTATGTTGCCTTCCATGTATGTGTTCCTTGAAGACTTATAAAGTACCAATAGGCACAATGCCTTATGGTACATCAACTAGTATCCAAACTTGTTGATATACATGGAATCCATTTCGGACTCATGACACTTTGTCATAATAGGGAGTCGATACCTTGTATCACTACCTCATACGTAATCAGTTGGTATACCTTAAAAGATTAACATCTTTATGAGGTGAGATCAGAAACCCATACCCCAGGTTGTTTTCTGACTCTCTCTGATCTACGCGGTTCTTGTGTATTCGAAGATTAATGGTATAGATTCATCATAGATGAACTATTTGTGTTCCATTAAGGACTTCGTGCCTTGAATAGTATTACTCCGATTTTCATCGAGTATCAATATCCTCCCACTGACCACTGCATATCGGTATTCCTCTCAGGAAAAACCGCATGGTGAGCAACAATCACATTGTTCTCATGTGAGATTTATAAGTACTATACTTATGGTTTCCTCTAGGATAACCAATTTGGCACTTATCCAATTTAGGTTTTAGTTTGGTATTATCCAAACATATGCCTAGCATCCCAAATAGTCAGGAATGAGAAACCCGGTTTCTTTCCCGTTCATATCTAATATGTCATCTGTCAAACAGATTATATAGAACCTTATTCTAAATAAGTTTTGCACTGTTAATACATATCCTATTGAAGGAAATGATAGCTCAGAGCGACTCATGATTAGCCTTATCATGTCTAACATGATTCGGTTAATCCGTTCGGACACACCGTCACTTTGACGTGTTCCGGGAGGAGTCCTCATTTGAAAGAATACTATACTCTTTCAAGTATATAAGAAACTTATTGCTTAAGTATTTTCCATTACGGTCTTACTGTGGCGGAATAATACTATAGCCGATCTGTTTGTCTATTTCGTGTCGAAACTCTAAAAGTTTCCGATTTGTGTTCTTCAAAAGAAACACATAACCATAACGTGATGCCACATCCGTTTAAGGTCACGAAATATTCATGTTCACATCTAGCCTAGCTAGATATGGGCCCACTTACTTCACCATGAATAGGGCTAACAAGTCGGTGGCCCTTATACTATTACCAAGTAAATAGTATTTTAGGTACTTTACCTAATAAACTAGATTCGTAGACTTTATTTGAATAGTCAAATCAGTCCTAGTACCCACTCTTCAAAAGTGTGGATATACGAGTCTTGTATAATTGTGTCCCAGACAACAATGCCACAAATAAGTCTCTATTGATCAAATCAATTTGAGCTATTTATTTGTCATTTTATATGTTTGAGATTTTAATTATATTCAAAATATAAATTCTGTTATTCACATCTAATGTGTTTATCTCAGTATCATCTTTATATAATGAAACACTTAGTGTTCTAGAATATAAAGGTTTATCCACAATGGATTAAGCACTGATACAGAGATAATGTCTCTAATCAAACTAGTTACATTATAACAGTTCCTAATTTAAGTACACACCCGAAGGGTAGTTCCTAAACTTAGGTATCTACGGTCGAAACAGCGACTTTCATCCCGTTTCCGATTCGTAGAGCAATCTCAGCTTGAAGTCAGTATCCTGCTCAAAGCAGATTCTGACACATCAAATACAAAATTTTTGTACCACACTAAGTATTTAAAATCTAATTTCAATACTAGCTGTGAACATAACTAAGACAAACATTTTCAAAGTAAGAGCCTTGCCCTTTCTTTAATTCCTTCGTGTCTGCCATATCCAAATGGTAGTCACTTTGGGATATGTCTATTATCCTTTTCAATATTTCAGAAACCTTAGGCCAAGCCTTGGGTTTTTAGAATATCGAAACGATTTGCACCTCGTGCTACATGCCCAATTGCAAACTTTGACTTTATCTCCTCTAGAATAGTCAATTAATTCTCCAAGAATTATAAATTGCAATTTTAATACTTCTTAAATCTAAAATTAGATTTATGACAAGTATATTAAATTAAGCATTAAAGTCATCATCACATAAATCTTCCAAAGATTTTATGCTCTACTTATTTTGCTTAATTTTGGGCTTAAGGTGTAATAAGTTATTTTTCAAATAAAGTAACCTATTATTTATTCCCAATTTAAAAATTAAATCATTTAAAATATTTTAATCCCAGATTATATTTTAAATATCCAACTTTTCAATTTTATCTTGATTACAATAGTCCAACTATTTAATCAACGATTAGTGGTACTATATTATAATGATTATAATAGTCCAACTATATAATCAAATATAATCCAAATTAATTAACCTCAATTACATTGATTACTATAATCCATTATAAAATCAACTGTAAACTGAAATTAATTAATTCAAATATATTGATTAATATAATCCAATTATATATAATCAAGTATAATACAGTCCAACTGTTTATTAAAACAACAATTTAAATATTAGTCTAACTAACATTTAATCTAATGACGAAATAATTTAAATGAGCGCGTATGGCGAGTAATTGAACGAGTATTGCAAATTCAATTCTTGCCTCCCACTTTTTCGTCGAGCCTCTAACCCTCTGTCGAGTACTCGGGAAACCGTGTTTCCTAGTGGGCTAGGATCCCGTTAAATATCACACAATCTTAACTTTGGCCAACAAATTGTATATGATAATAACTAGGTAGATCTCTAAGATCAATTGGATCTCATCCAACTCCTAGATCCAGTAGGTGGACATCCAAGTCCCAAACATATATCTTATATATGCCTATACATCGAATGTATACCATAACCTTTTTCCTCTGAATCAACTAGGCCTTGGCTTTGGCACAACAAACCTAGTGATCCCAGTCAAGCGCGGACCCATTGACATGGAAGCTTCGTAATCAATGTCAATGGACAAGAAGTGGTATTGACTTTGGCCAACAAACCAAAACTTGGACACGACACCGATATGGAACAAAGCCTCGTGATTCAAACAAATCTTCGACGGACAAGGGCTTGACTTTGGCCAACAACCCATGCCAATCTAGGATCTTGAGCAAGAATCACTCAGTGGAAGGAAAAGATGCATGATATTTGATGAGGGTTTTTCGCGTGCAAATTGGCTACCAATTTTAATTATCTTTGTTAAGGTCTCATCATCATACACCCTTAAACATGCATTCTAAACACATAATAAAGCGCATATGATAAAATAATAATGATATGCGGATGGATATTTTACACATTGATCCTAGATCAAATCTCTCACTTTCTCTCTCCGCTAGCACTAATATTTCTTCTACCCGTTACACTACACTTCTAAAGAAACCTCATTTACATTGAGGGGAATAGGTGAGAAGAGAATACAAAGAAATAGGAGATAAGGCTGGACTCGCAGGTCCAATTAAAAAATCAAATTTATTACAATTTCCAAAATCACCCCACCCAGCTAATATCCATCCGATATACATTATTCAAACATCACAACCATGTATTCATACAAGCATGTTATCAATCAATCTGATCAAATTAATTAATCTTGATAATTAGTGATCATCCAATGTTCAAACAACGATTTGATTTTGTTCGAGTCAAACTCGTATTGCGAACACGTACTCAAAGTACGATTTCTACGAATTAAATTAAATTACATAATTAAATCCAATTTAATACGCATTTAATTCTAATTCATTATTTAATTCCAAATTAAATATTACACTTTATAAAATAAACCTTTACGACTTAAATTCCAAATTTAATCGTTACGGGTCTCAAAGCCCGATTAATATCCAATATTAATTTAATTAAAGTCCAATGGGCTTTTAATTAATTTCTTCAAGGCGTGGACTTTTGGTCAACTCGGGTCAAACCGAATAACCAAAGTCCAATCCAGGAGTTACCCCATAAGCCTTTAAATTAATTTTGGCCCATTAGGCCCAATTAAACTTTAAAGGTCCATTATGTTGCATTTGGGCCTTTTGGAAGCGGTTTTGGGCCTAATTGGATCCAACCAATTTTGGCCTAAACCAACTTTGTACAACAAAGTCCAATAAACCCAATAACAACTTTAAAAGCCCAAATCCAATTTTAAGGCCCATTTTAATTAAATTACAAAATCCAATTTTACAATTCAATTAAACAAAGTGCATAGCATTATTAATTACCCAAATCAAATTTTCCAAAACATCAAATTTGTCCAATTAATAATGCTTAACATCAATGAATCATGTCCAACATGATTTGATCAAAATCAAACCCAATTACATGCTTCAAGTGTCTCGGCCAAAGAGGGAAATTATGCCCAAATCAAATTCAATCCAATTGAACCCAATTAAACATAAATTCAACATCCCCAAATGATTTGCAAGTCATCCAATGAACAAAAAATCAAAAATCCAAGACAATTTTAGGGATCATATTTTCGGCCATCACAAGCAAATTGGGGAAAATTGTTCCAAACACTTTTTCATCAAATTGATCTAATCAATCATCAATTAAACAACATTCAAGCATTCTAAATCATCCAATTTCATTAAACATGCTCAAAATCAAGTTTACCCAAATTTGTCATGCCCAAAATTTAGGGAAAAATGGATCCAACCAAATTTCATGAAATTGATTATGCACAACATCAATTCAACCTCATTCAAGCATACTATACTAAACAATTTAATCATTTGATGCTCAAATTGAGTTTACCCAAATTAAAGTTTTGGGCAACAATAAGCAAATTGGGGAAAATCAATCCAATCAATTTTTCTTCAAATTGATTACATATAACTCTAAGTTATTCATATACAAACATTCTTAAACAAACAATTTGTCAAAATCATGCTTAAATCAAAAAGGCCCAAATTTTGCTCAAGAACCCTAAATTCGTTTTATGCAACCAATAGCTCAAGATACCATTGTTGAGTTTCAATCAAGTCCCAAGAATCATCAATCATGCATAAAAACGAGTTGAATACAACCAAGGAGTAAGGCGGAATTCATACTCACATTGATGGGTTTTGATGAAATGAAGAATACAAGCCTTCAAGCTTCTCAAACTCGCGGTAATGGAGCTCCTTGTGCTGCTGGACTGCTCGGTTTTAGTCCTTCTTGTCTCTCCAAGATTCGGCCATGGATGGACTCCATGGAAGCTCCAAGCTTCAAGCTTTTCCATGCTCATAAATTCGTTTCCCTATCACCATAATATAACCCATGTGTGTGCTAGCACTACTCATCTTAATTTGCTTCTCAAAATTTCGGTCAAACCAGAAAATTTTTGTGAAGAAATCGGCTTGAAGCCGTGAGATGGAGAAGAGAGAAAGATGAAGGGTTTTGGCTCCAAAAGCCTAAAACCGTGAATCACATGTGAAGAGAGAGAGAGTTATTCTTTTGTATATCATTTTATTTATCTTTTATTTACCAAGTAATATAAATAAAATATATACAAAACTTTTAATTAAAAAAGTCAAAAGCAAAAGCAAAAAGCTTTCAACTTTTCACCCATCACTTCTACTTTTTTACATCAAGTCACTTCACTTTAATAAAGTGACAACATATCATATCACATCACTCAAAGTGACAAGTGATTTGACAATTGACGCGACTAGTGATTTGACGCTTGATGTGACTTACGTACCGCACTCGAATTCGAAATGCGAATGCGCTCGCAATCAATCTCGGGCTCGGGTTCGCTAATTCCAAATTAACGAATTTTCCGTCGCGTCGTAATTAAATGATTACGCCTAGCGAAATCACTATTTATGTCGCTAACGAATTAATTCTAAATTAATTCGTTCGCCCGAATTAAAATCTAATTTTAATTCCGCGTCGAAATCCAATTTCTTATAATATATCGAATATATTATTTTATCGATTAATTCCAAATTAATCGTTCTCTCTCTTTAAACGATATTTTATCCCAGATAAAATATCTCCGTAATTAATCCCAGATTAATTTTCTCTCTCATAGAAATTAATCTACACTCTTTACTAATTAATCCCAGATTAATCAAAGTGCGAGTTATACATCATCGGTGAATCTTCAAGAAGCGACCCATGAGATCTCCGGATATGTTGGCAGTAAATACGGTCGTCGGACTATCCGAACACGTAAGTATCGCGTACTACGTTTATACCGATTTACAAGACAAGGTTGGCTTCTAGCAAAGCGCCATGCCTACCCAATTCTCCAGAAATATTCTTACAGGAATATATAGATCGGTATCAAGCGTAGTATACCGTAGTATTGTGTATATCGGCCCAGTATCGGATAGTCACGTGCTAGGCCTGGGGCTGGATTTGTGTCTGCCCCGTACGAAGCACATGTCGGATGTCTGGTAACTAGTCTCTATAATCGGATATACATGACCTTGTCATAATATCCCGATGGCCGCGCAGCACTTAAGAGCACTAATACCGTATCCTGCGTGACATCATCTCCAATATGACTGAAGTGATACTTCCGTCTTGACATCACACCCAATACACTACGACTCTCTGATAAACCCAGAAGTGGTGTACGCAGAACCGGTTAAAGCCCTGTACCACCAAGACCAAAGTCTACCGATTGTCGCAAGTATTAGCGATGTAAGTCTCAGGTTAAGACCATACACACCTACGCTGATTTCGGCCTCCCATAGACACATAGTCATAATACCAATGGGATTCCGAGGGGTCTATCCAGAACGAAGCTGTTTCCCGTACCATCGGTGAAACACAACCTCCTATCGCACTTGCATAAGTATCCAATACTTAAATATATGAGAACTATGCCGTCGTGCCCTCACAACGCGCACAAGTGCAATACTAGCCTATTCCGTATTATCGATGTCCTATCTCGATAATACTCCGGCTAGGGATATTTAATGATTAATCCTTTGTGGACTGATACTGTCTCATATCATTCTCAATCCAGGAACTAATCATATGGACCTCTCTTCATTTATATATCTATGGTGATCTAATCACAAATGACGAGAGTGCAATTTCCTTGTCACATAGTTAATTTGTACAACAACACCGTGATCTGTACAAATAGTGACGCTATGGGTCATATTATCCAACAAGAAGATTGTATCTTGTTTGTTTATTTACAGCTTTCAGTAATTAATTTTCGCATTTGCACTTTCTTTTCTTTACCTTAAGTCTTTACTTTCTGCAATTTACTTTTACGCAATAGTACTTTTCTTTCTTTACTTTTCAGTCTTTACTTTTTAGTAATACGGAGGTAACTCCCCCTGCTGGGGTAAAACGTAAAGCTTTTATTACTAATATTTAGATTAATCTCCCTTAATTATAATATATAAACTATTTAAAACCTGACTTAATGAGGATACCGCCTTATGGTTGCTTGGACTTAATGAAATTGGTTTTAACCTGACTTAATGAGGATACCGCCTTATGGTCGGTTGGAATTAATTATTAATTTGACTTAATCTGGATACCGCCTTATGGTCGGTTGATAATATCACGCAAAGTTAATATATTATAATAAGAGATATATCTAAAATAGTGGTAATAAAAGTGGATCCCCTAACCCCAGCATTTTCTTTTATTATACTTTTACATTTTTAATTTCCAGCATTTACTTTATGTCTTTTATTTTATTTAAGCTTTTACTAGTCGTAAATATGTGTCGTAGCTAAGCCAGTTATCTGGGGTGGTGATGAATTCCAATATCACCGGTTTATAAGCAATTTTTTTTTTATAGTTTGGGTAATATAAAGGTTTACTTATTAAGTCTTAAGCTTAATGCTTCTTGTTAACTGGCCATTAAAAAGATTGATCTGGTAAACTTAAAATAAACTTGACAAAGTAATTTTAGGTTTTAGCCTTAGACTTAATAGCCCACGATTTTCCTTGAGGATAGATAACCCTTTAATAGATTTCCTTACAGGATAGACATATACCTGTCAGGCGGGGGTAACCACAATTGGAACTTATTCTTAATGAATCCAGGTAACTTGGTTGACATAGACATATGATTAATTGGGTTATACTGGGTATTTACATCTAACCATCTATAAAGGCTTTTGCATAATTTCGTGTTCCAGGTTAGTAAACCAATATATTACACAAAAATAAAATAACCACTTCATCTTTAAAAGATATTGGAAACATTCACAACCTTGAATAGTTTAATAATATTGAATTTTCTTTAATATACTTTCGCGTTGTTTTTACTTGTTTTAAATTTTTAAAATCACCGTCCAAACAAACAATCAATCCATTAGATATTCGTAAAAATTTGGCTTCATAAATTAATATCTTAGGTATTAAGTCCTTGTGGGATCGATAATTTTTATACTACTTGAACGATATGTGCGCTTGCGTTATACGCGTGTGATTATGTCGGTCAAGTTTTTAGCGCCGTTGTAGGGGACTTATTTATCTTTCACTGTTAGTTTTGAGGTTAGATACCCTTGCTTGTATCTAATTTTCTTTTACTTATTATTTCTATTTTCTTATGTTTCAGGTTCTTAGTCACTACATGAGATGAACCAGAAGATTTGAAATCCGTCCGCTTGACCCATAAATTGAAATAACCATTAGACAATTGAGAAGGGAAATGCGAGAAGGCCAATAAACACTTATCAACATGGAACCTCAACCTTTGGAGGTTGCACCACCAATTCCCATTCGAGACAGAACTATTCCAGTGGTTGACGGCTTTATTTCCTGTGTCGTACTTCCCCCCTTACCAGAAAATGCGTGTGAGATCAAAACATGCATTCTGATGATACAACAGTCAATTCAGTTTGGGGGGAATGCAACTGAAGATCCTAATGCCCACATTAGCAACTTCCTTGAAGTTTGCGGCACTTTCAATTACAATCGAGCAGCTGAAGAAGCAATGAGACTGCGTGTTTTCCCAAATTCCTTGAAAGATAGAGCTAAGAATTGGTTACATTCACTACCAGCAGGTTTCATCATAACTTGGAACACTCTAGCCACAAAATTCCTTGCAAAGTATTTTCCACGAGCCATAACAGCAAAGCTGAGGAATGACATCACATCCTTTGTGCAACAAGACTCAGAATCCCTCTCCGAAGCTTGGGAAAGGTACAATGATTTGTTCAGAAAATATCCTCATCATGAGATTGCAAAGTGGCTACAAGTCCAAACCTTCTATAATGGACTTTCTGGAATAATGAGAACCACAATTGATGCTGCTGCTATAGGAGATTTAATGGTAAAATGAGAAGATCAGGCCTGGGACTTAATTGAAGAAATGGCCAATAACAATTCCTTATGGCCAACAGAAATGAGCATGATCCAAAGAATTGCTGGAATTTATGAAGTTGGAGCCAACACAGCAGTGTTTGCCAAGCTGGATCAGATATGAAAATTCATGGAAACTCTTAGCATCCTGGGTTGTAAGTGTTGGAATATGGATTGTTTCCCTGTCTGTTGAAATTGTTGAAATTATTCACCGTCTCATCGTGTTGGTTTGTCTCTCGTGCTTCTCCATATGGAAAGAACTATCCACCACCTGGATTCCAACAACAAAACAAAGGCCATGAGAATGAAAAAAACCATGAATATCAGAAGTGCTAGCTCAGTTAAAAAAAATATGATGCTATGTTTCAAAGCCAATCAGCTTCTATAAAAAAACTGGAAAATCAAATTGGACAACTGACCAATGCTCAGAGTTACAGACCGCCAGGTAACCTTCCTAGCAACACATAACCAAATCCAAGGAACCGAGGGAAGGAGCAATGTCAAGCTATTACTTTGAAAAGCGGTACTGAAATCAATAAAGATGTTGGAATCAAGGCATCCATTGAAAAAGTATCAAAAGAAAGCAACAAAGTAGTTCCACTGATGGAGGAAAAAGGTGTAAAGGAAAAAGATCAAGAAAGAATCACTCCACCTCCACCTTTTCCACAGCGTCTCCAGAAAAGTAAATGGGACAAGTAGTTTTCTCGATTCCTGGAGTTCTTCAAAAAGCTGCTTATCAACATCCATTTGCAGAAGCGTTGGAAGAAATGCCCAGCTATGTCAAATTCATGAAAGAAATTCTTTCACGAAAGTGGAGATTGAGAGATTACGAGACAGTAGCATTGGCAGAAGAATGCAGCGCCATCATTCAGAGGAAGCTTAACCCAAAGTTGAAAGATCCTGACAGTTTCACTGTCCCATGCACCATTCGAGAACATTACATCGGTAAAGCTTTATGTGATTTAGGTGCAAGTGTTAATTTAATGCCTTTTTCAATTTACAGAAAACTTCAAATTGGAGAAGCAATGCCCACCTCAGTCTCTCTGTAACTTACTGATAGAACACTCGCATTTCCGAGAGGTGTAGTTGAAGATGTGCTGGTCAAAGTAGACAAACTCATTCTCCCAGCAGATTTCATTATCCTTTACATGGAAGAAGACAAATATGTACCTATCATCCTTGGGAGACCATTCTTGGCTACAGGTCGAACTGTTATTGATGTACAAAAAGGAGAACTAACCATGAAAGTGCAGGACCAAGAAGTTACCCTCAATATTTTCAAAGCCATGAAATTCCCGAGTGATGAAAATTAGGATGAATGTTTCAGAATTGATGTTGTTGATAGTATCATCCATGATACTGATGCAATGCCACCTCCCACCGATAAACTTGAAGCTTGCATCACCAACATGACTGACAGCGAGCAAGATGCTGAAATTCTGGAATTAATCAACTATCTTAACAAACCATTTCGCTTCAAATCGACACCACATATGGAAAGTTTGGAACTACCGAAGAAGGAGCGAATAAAGCCCTCGATTGAAGAACCACCGCAGCTGGAGCTAAAGCTACTTCCGAGCCATCTCAGGTATGGATTCTTGGGAAACTCTTCTGAATTACCTGTGATTATTTCTTCGTCGCTAACATTGGAGAAGAAAGAAAAATTGCTGAGAGTATTACGAGAACACAAGAAAGCCATTGGCTGGACTATAGCAGATATTCGAGGCATTAGTCAATCATTTTGCATGCACTAAATTCTGATGAACGACGAGTACAAACCCACAGTGGAGCATCAACGGAGATTAAATCCAATCATGAAGGAAGTCGTGAAGGAAGAAATTATCAAATGGTTGGATGTCTGACCGGCGTAATCACACGCGTATAACGCAAGCGCACGTATCGTTCAAGTAATATAAAAAGTATCGATCCCATGAAGACTTAATACCTGATCTATTAATTTTATGAGGTCAAATGATTACTAGTATCTAACAGGTTGATTGATTTGAAATGGTGATGATTCTAAATTTTTAAAAAAACAAGTAAATAAAATTGCTCGTAAGTAGGTTTAAGAAAATTCAATATTAAGAAACTATCTAGGGTTGTGATTTCTTCCAATATCTTTTAAAAGATGAAGTGGTTATTTCATGTTTGTGTAATAAATCGGTTTACTAACCTGGAACACGAAATTATGCGAAAGCCTCTGTCGATAGTCAGACGCAAATACCCAATATAACCCAATTGAACCATATGTCTATGTCAACTAAATTATCTGGATTCATTAAGATTAAGCTCCAATAAAGGTCACCCAGCCTGATAGGTATATGTCTATCCTGTAAGGAAATCTATTAAAGGGTTATCTATCCTTAAGGAAGATCGTGAGCTATTAAGTCTAAGGTTGAAACCTAAAATTCCTTTGTCAAGTTTATGATAAAAGCATTTTCTTTTATTATACTTTTATATTTTGAATTTCCAGCATTTATTTTCCAGCATTTACTTTCCAGCATTTATTTTATTTAAATTTCAGCATTTACTTTAAGTCTTTTATTTTATTTAAGCTTTTACTAGTCGTAATTATGTGTCGTCGCTAAGCCCGTTATCTGGGGTGGTGATGAATTCCAATATCACCGATTTTTAAACAGTTTTTTTTATAGTTTGGGTAATATAAAGGTTTACTTATTAAGTCTTAAGCTTAATGCTTCTTGTTAACTGGCCATTAAAAAGATTGATCTGGTAAACTTAAAATAAACTTGACAAAGGAATTTTAGGTTTTAGCCTTAGACTTAATAGCCCACGATCTTCCTTGAGGATAGATAACCCTTTAATAGATTTCCTTAGAGGATAGACATATACCTGTCAGACAGGGGTAACCACAATTGGAACTTATTCTTAATGAATCCAGGTATATGAGACAAACCAGAAACTTTGAAATCCGTCCGCTTGACCCAGAAATTGAAAGAACAATTAGACATTTGAGAAGGGAAAGGCGAGAAGGCCAAGAAACACTTATCAATATGGAACCTGAACCTTTGGAGGTTGCACCACCAATTCCCATTCGAGACAGAACTATTCCAGTGGTTGACGGCTTTATTTCATGTATTGTACTTCCCCCCTTACCAGCAAATGCATGTGACATCAAAACATGCATTCAGATGATACAGCAGTCAGTTCAGTTTGGGGGGATTGCAACTGAAGATCCTAATGCCCACATCAGCAACTTCCTGGAAGTTTGCGGCAATTTCAATTACAACCGAGCAGTTGAAGAAGCAATGAGACTGCATGTTTTCCCATATTCCTTGAAAGATAGAGCTAAGGCTTGGTTACATTCACTACCAGCCGGTTCCATCACAACTTGGAACACTCAAGCCACAACATTCCTTGCAAAGTATTTTCCACGAGCCAGAACAGCAAAGCTGAGGAATGACATCACATCCTTTGTGAAACAAGACTCAGAATCCCTCTCCGAAGCTTAGGAAATGTACAATGATTTGCTCAGAAAATATCCTCATCATTAGATTGCAAAGTGGCTACAAGTCCAAACCTTATGTAATGGACTTTCTGGAATATTGAGAACCACAATTGATGCTGCTGCTGTAGGAGTTTTAATGGTAAAATGAGAAGATCAGGCCTGGGACTTAATTGAAGAAATGGCCAATAACAATTCCTTATGGCCAACAGAAAGGAGCATGATCCAAAGAATTGCTGGAATTTATGAAGTTGGAGCCAACACAGCAGTGAATGCCAAGCTGGATCAGATATGCAAATTCATGAAAACTCTTAGCATGCAAGGTAATACCAGATCTATAAGTTCACTATATAGAGAAGCACCAGAGACAAACCAACAAGAAGAGACGGTGAATTATGTCAACAATTTCAACAGCCAGGGAAACAATCCATATTCCAACACTTACAACCCATGATGGAGGAATTATCACAATTTCACATAGAGCAACGATTCAGGGCAAAAGAACTATCCGCCACCTGGATTCCAACAACAAAACAAAGGCCAGGAGAATGAAAAGGAACCAGGAATATCGGAAGTGCTAGCTCAGTTAAAAAAATATGATGTTATATTTCAAAGCCAATCAGCTTCTATAAAAGCGATGGAAAATCAAATTGGACAACTGGCCAATGCTCAGACTTACAGACCGCCAGGTAACCTTCCTAGCAACACATAACCAAATCTAAGGAACCGAAGGAAGGAGCAATGTCAAGCCATTACTTTGAAAAGCGGTACTGAAATCAATAAAGATGTTGGAATCAAGGCATCCATTGAAGAAGTTTCATAAGAAAGCAACGAAGCAGTTCCACATATGGAGAAAAAAGATGCAAAGGAAAAAGATCAAGAAAGAATCACTCCACCTCCACATTTTCCACAGCGTCTCCAGAAAAGTAAATGGGACAAGTAGTTTTCTTGATTCCTTGAGGTCATCAAAAAGCTGCTTATAAACATTCCATTTGCAGAAGCGTTGGAAGAAATTCACAGCTATGTCAAATTCATGAAAGACATTCTTTCACGAAAGCGGAGATTGGGAGATTACGAGATAGTAACATTGAGAGAAGAATGCAGCGCCATCATTCAGAGGAAACTTCTCCCAGAGTTGAAAGATCGTGGCAGTTTCACTGTCCCATGCACCATTGGAGAACATTACATCGGTAAAACTTTATTTGATTTAGGTGCAAGTGTTAATTTAATGCCTTTTTCAATTTACAGGAAATTACAAATTGGAGAAGCAATGCCCACCTCAGTCTCTCTGTAACTTACTGATAGAACACTCATATTCCCGAGAGGTGTAGTTGAAGATGTCCTGGTCAAAGATGACAAACTCATTCTCCCAGCAGATTTCATTATCCTTGACATGGAAGAAGACAAAGATGTACCTATCATCATTGGGAGACCAGTCTTGGATACAGGTCGAACTGTTATTGATCTACAAAAAGGAGAACTAACCATGAAAGTGCAGGACTAAGAAGTTACCCTCAATGTTTTCAAAGCCATGAAATTCCCGAGTGAAGAAAAGGAGGATGAATGTTTCAGAATTGATGTTGTTGATAGTATCATCCAGGATACTGATGCAATGCCATCTCCCACAGATAAACTTGAAGCTTGCAACACCAACATGACTGACAGCGAGCAAGATACTGAAATTCTGGAATTTATCAACTATCTTAACAAACCATTTCGTTTCAAATCGACACCACGTATGGAAAGTTTGGAACTACCGAAGAAAGAGCGAATCAAGCCCTCGATTGAAGAACCACCGCAGTTGGAGCTAAAGCTACTTCTGAGCCATCTCAGGTATGCATTCTTGGGAAACTCTTCTGAATTACCTGTGATTATTTCTTCGTCGCTAACATTGGAGCAGAAAGAAAAATTATTGAGAGTATTACGAGCACTCAAGAAAGCCATTGGCTGGACTATAGCAGATATTCGAGGAATTAGTCCATCATTTTGCATGCAGAAAATTCTAATGAACGACGAGTACAAACCCACAGTGGAGCATCAACGAAGATTAAATCCAATTATGAAGGAAGTCGTGAAGAAAGAAATTATCAAATGGTTGGATGCCTAACCGGCGTAATCACACGTGTATAACGCAAGCGCACGTATCGTTCAAGTAATATAAAAAGTATCGATCCCACGAGGACTTAATACATAATCTATTAATTTTATGAGGTCAAATGATCACTAGTATCTAACAGGTTGATTGATTTGAAATGGTGATGATTCTAAATTTAAAAAAAAAACAAGTAAATAAAATTGCTCGAAAGTAGGTTTAAGAAAATTCAATATTAAGAAACTATCTAGGGTTGTGATTTCTTCCAATATCTTTTAAAAGATGAAGTGGTTATTTCATGTTTGTGTAATAAATCGGTTTACTAACCTGGAACACGAAATTATGTGAAAGCCTCTGTCGATGGTCAGACGCAAATACCCAGTATAACCCAATTGAACCATATGTCTATGTCAACTAAATTATCAGGATTCATTAAGATTAAGTTCCAATAAAGGTTACCCCCGCCCGACAGGTATATGTCTATCCTGTAAGGAAATCTATTAAAGGGTTCTCTATCCTTAAGGAATATCGTGAGCTATTAAGTCTAAGGCTGAAACCTAAAATTCTTTTGTCAAGTTTATTTTTAGATTTACCAGATCAATCTTATTAATGGCCAGTTAACAAGACACATTAAACTTAAGACTTAATAAGTAAACCTTTAAATTACCCTAACTATAAAATAACCCATTATAAACCGGTGATATTATAATTCATCACAACCCCAGATAACTAACTTAGTTATGACACATAACTAGGGCTAGTAAAAATTTAAAAGTAAAAGATATAAAATAAAATTCTGAAAAGTAAATGCAGTAAAGTAAATACTGAAAAGTAAGATTACAAAAATAAAATGCTAGGGTTAAATGATCTATTTTTACTACTACTATTTTAGATATCTCCATTAATATAATATATTAACTTGTGATAACATTACCAACCAGCCATATAGGCGGTAACCTGATTAAGTCAAATTAAGTCCAACCAGCCATTAAAGCGGTAACAATATTTTTCCATAAACCAGCCATATAGGCGGTAAATTACCAACCGACCAATCAGACGGTATCCTTGCTTAGTCAAATTAAAACAAATTTAATATCAATTACCAACCGGCCAATATAGCGGTATCCTCATTAAGTGAAATTTTAAATAGTGAATATATTATAATTAGAGAGATTAATCTAAATAGAAATAATAAAAGTTTTACCTTTCACCATAGCAGTGGGAAGTTACCTCCTCATATTGAACAGTAAAAACTGAAAAAGTAAAGAAAGTAGATTATTATTACAGAACGTAATTAAAATTAATTACAAAACTGAAATTTAAAGAAAACTAGATATAAAACTCCATATTTACATCAGAGAATTCAGAGAGGAAGGTACATCTGAAATCAGAAAATTGAGCTGAATTTATAGGCCTCGGTAAGGTGTGCGCGTCGCGACGCGCCATGTGTCAACTTCTGGTTGGCTGCTTCAGATTCTTATCCGATGACATGGCGATATGGATAATTGACTCAATAATTGTGCTGACATGTCAGTGACATGGCGGTGACGTAGCGATGATGTGGCGACACGTGGCGAAATTGATTGTCGGCACCGTAGGATTGCGACACGTGGCATGCTGTGATTGGCTAATGATGACATGGCAAGTTGACTCGGTAAGCTGCTGATGTGGATGATGATGTGGCTGACACGCGGGATGACACATGTCAACATGTTGACACATGTCCCATGGTGCACATTAGCAGCTCATGGTGCAGGATAGGCGTCGCGATGCCGAAGGCTTGCGCGTCGCAACACGTAAAATTACCAAATTGCCATGTTGTCCATTTTTCACTGTTTTGGCCCCAAATCACCTCCAGAAAGTCCTGAAATATTATTTATCTACAAAATACCACAAAACATATCAAAATATGCACAAAACTCAAGAATCTATTCAAAATATTAGGTCAAATGAGTGAGAAATAGTGATACATTTACCACTCATCAATGCCGGTATTATCTACCCCATCTCTGACAGCACTTGGGTGAGTCATAAGCAGTGTGTGCTAAAGAAAAAAGGAATTAATGTAGTCACAAATAAAAAGAACGAGCTGATCCCAACAATAACACTGACTGGATAAAGAGTATACACGGCCTACAGGAAACTAAACAAAGCAATAAAGAATAACCATTTTCCGCTGCCATTCATTGACCAGATGCTAGACAGATTGGCAGGACATGAGTTCTATTATTTTATGGATGGATATTCGGGGACAGTCAGATTGCCATCACCCTAGAAGATCAGAAGAAAACTACTTTTACATGTCCGTTTGATACTTTTACTTTATGCAGAATGCCATTTGGACTATGTAATGCTCCTGCCACATTTCAACGTTGCATGATGGCTATCTTCTCAGACATGCTGGAACAAAGTATATAGGTTTTCATGGATGATTTCTCTGTGTTTGGAGATTCTTTCGACCACTGCTTGAAAAATCTGGAACAAGTTGTTAGACATTATGTCCCATAGCGTCACTGTTTGTAAATAATATTGTATTATTGTACAAAATTAACTATGTGATAATGAAATTGCCTTTTGCCGTTTTGTAATATTATTTACTTTGATATATAAATGGCGAAAGTCCATATGATTAATACCGGATTGAGATGATATGAGACAGTATCAATCTATAAAGGTTTAATCATTAAATATCCCTAGTCGGAGTATAATCGAGATCGGACATCGATAATGCGGAATAGACTAGTATTGCGCTTGTGCACGTTGTGAGGGCACAACGGCATAGTTCTCATATATTTAAGTATTGGATACTTATGCAAGTGCGATAGGAGGTTGTGTTTTACCGATGGTACGGAAAACAGCTTCGCTCTGGATAGACCCCGCGGAATCCCATTGGTAGTATGTCTGCGTGTCTATGGGAGGCCGCATCAGGGTAGGTGTATATGGTCTTAACCTGAGACTTACATCGCTAGTACTTGCGACAATCGGTAAACTTTGGTTTTGGTGGTTGGGGACCTTAACCGGTTCTGTGTACACCTCTTCTGGGTTTATCGAGAATCGTAGTGTACTGGATGTGATGTCGAGATGGAAGTATCACTTCAGACATATGGAGGTGATGATCACGCAGGACACAGAACTAGTACTCTATAAAAGGTTGCAACCGTCGGGACAATATGACCAGGTCAGGATTGTCCGATTTAAAGAGACTAGTTGCTTGATGTCCGATATATGTTTCGTACGGGGCAGACACATTTCCAGCCCCAGGCCTAACATGTGATCGTTCGATACTGGATCGATATACGCAATACTACGGTATACTATGCTTGATATAGATCTAATATTCCAGTAAGAATATTTCTGGAGAATTGGGTAGGCATGGCGCTTTGCTAGAAGCCAACCTTGTCTTGTGAATCGGTAAGAACGTAGTACGAGGTACGTACGTGTTCGGATTATCCGACGACCGTATTTACTGCCAACATATCCGGAGATCTCTTGGGTCGCTTCCTGAAGATTCACCTATGATATTTGATTCGGACTTAATTAATCTTGGATTAATTGCGGAGAAACTTTATCTTGGATAAAGTGCCTTATTTAGAGAGAGAACGATTAATTTAGAATTAATCGATAAAATTATTATATTCGATATAATAATCGAAATTCGATTTCGACGCGAAATTAAAATTAGATTTTAATTCGGGCAAACGAGTTAATTTAGAATTAATTCGTTAGCGACGTAAATAATAATTTCGCTAGGCGCAATTATTTATTTAAATTCGATTTAATTAACGTCGAGACGTAAGTCCGGTATTTCGGAAATATCGAACCCGAACGCGTGAGTGCACGTGGGCCCACTTTCATTTGGAAACGTGTGGGGCCCACATGACACATGTCATTATATGCATTATTTAATTGTTAATACATTGCATGGTGATAGTGTACAAAACACTCAATGGTTATGCATGGAGTTTGAGTGTTTGACACTCTAAGCCATTGCATGATTTGTGTCATAAGTTTATTATTAATTAATAAATATTATGGCATAAATATAAATTGATTTTTGTAAAAGGATCAAGACAACTCTCCCCTCTCTCTCACAATGCCGTGACTTCCATTAGGGTAAAGAAGATTTGATTTTCTTTTCTCCATTTGCTAGCACATTGAAGGATCAAAGGAGGTGATAGGGAAACCATCAAAGAGCTTGGAATACACAAAGCTTGGAGCTTCAACTATTCTTCCTCCCTTGGCCGAAACTTGAAGCTTGGAGATTCAAAGATTTTCTTCATCACTTCTCATCACAAAAGCTTTGTAAGTATGATTCCGCCATACTTCATCTTTTATGGGACCCTTTGTTCCATCATTCGGAAACCTGTACATACTAGTTGCAGTAGACTACGTCTCCAAATGGGTTGAAGCAATTGTACTTCCACGAAATGATTCAAAAATGGTGATTAAATTCCTTAAAAATAATATTTTCACTCGCTTCGGAACACCTCGTGCAATTATTAGTGATGGAGGCACACATTTCTATAACAAATACTTCGATGCATTCTTATCCAAATATGAAGTTACTCATAAAGTTACCACTGCCTTCCATCCACAGTCAAATGGACAAGTTAAAATTTCAAACAGAGAGATCAAAAGAATCTTGGAGAGAACCGTTGGATCAACAAGGATGGACTGGTCTACAAAACTGGATGACGCATTACGGGCTTACCGGACAGCTTACAAGACACCCATCGGTATGTCTCCATATCGAATGGTGTTTGGGAAAGCATACCATCTGCCAGTGGAGCTTAAACACAAGGTATATTGGGCACTGAAGAAGTTAAATCTTGACCTACAAGCAACAGGAGAAAATCGACTCCACCAACTCAATGAATTGGAGGAATTTCACCTACAGGCTTACGAGAATGCCAGAATATACAATGAAAAGACAAAGATATGGCATGATCGAAAAATTGTGCGCAGACAACTAGAACCAAGGCAGCATGTGTTGTTATATAATTCGAGGTTGAAACTTTTCCCTGGAAAGTTGAAATCAAGGTTGTTAGGTTACTCAAGTTTTACCATATGAAGCTGTTGAGTTACTTGATCCCAACACCATTGAAACATACAAAGTTAACAGTCAGCGTGTCAAGCACTACTGGGGAGAATCATTTGAGTGACAAAAAGAAAGTGTCACACTTTCAGATCCAGCCTAACAATCGGGCAGTCATGTCTAGCTGATGACTTTAAACTTAGTGCTAGTAGGGAGGAAACTCATGCAATTTGTGTATATATTCAAATTTGGTGTGTTTTATTTTTGTGTGTTTAATTTTTGTAGGTAAAGTCATTTCAGGATGGAAGAAGTTCTCGTAAATCTTCACAAGCAATTTCCTTCTCTCCCTCAAAACTCTCTGATGAAAGTCTACAAAGCTCGCTTGGAACGAATGAGACTTCTGATGATCAAAGGTATTCCAAATGACATTTTTTGGATTATTGAAGCACATGTCCGATTGGCATGTGAGTCCTTTGACTCTTTTGTTTCGTATCTGCTTGGTTTAGGAAGAAGCACCTATGCTAAAACGAGAAGAGCTAAAAGAATGGGTGTTTGCTATAAATGTGCTCGTATGACATGTAATACTCGTTGTCGTTCTTTAGGAATGGTGTCTGATAACCGTGAAGATAAAATTAAATTCATTAGGGATGGCTTGAGTAAGGAGTGTTTGGATGACATATCTAAGAATCTTGAGATGCATTCCAGTGGATATGTGCATCATGCAATTCACATGTTATATACACAATTCCGAAAAGAACAACAACATTTAAGTCTCAGGAATCTGACTTTAAAAGACCATGTTTGCCAATTTATAAGAAAATTGGATGGGAAGCTTATCCTTGA
Organism: Zanthoxylum bungeanum; assembly: GCA_019454045.1. NCBI lineage: Eukaryota > Viridiplantae > Streptophyta > Magnoliopsida > Sapindales > Rutaceae > Zanthoxylum > Zanthoxylum bungeanum. The sequence continues at coordinate 190,178 of SKCR01011706.1, forward strand.
CGCATAGACATCATTCAAGCCGTTACTTCCTGTAAATATTATTTTCTTTTTGTCTTTAACTAATAATTGTGATTTGTTTTGTTATTTTCTTCTCTTTTCTCCGACAGGATCCATACATTTTTTGACTTTCACGATATATTTTACTGTTTAACTAATAATTGTCATCTAGCAGGTACTAGTGCTATTATTACTCACCATTTTTCAGGTGTTATAAATTCAACTCATCATTGCACTCTTGAAGACATCCAAAGTTGATAAATAAAAATGGAAGCCACTTCAAGAAGATGAGTTATAAACATCTGTGTGTTTTGCGGTACTAGTGTTGGTTCAAAACCAGAATTTGTAGCGGCAACACAAGAATTTGGTCGAGTTATAGCTGAAAGGAATATGCACTTAGTATATGGCGGTTGCAATCTTGGACTAATGGGGATCGTTTCAAGGGCTGTACATGAAGAACGTAGTCAATTTCTGGGAATCATCCCAAAATCTTTGGTGGAGGCGAATCTTATAGGACCATCAAACAGAGAGGAACTTATTATGCCATGTATGTCTGAACGACTGGTGGAAATGATTAACCGTGCTGATTCTTTTATTTCTTTGCCAGGTGGCTTGGGTACGATGGATGAAATTTTTACAGTACTATCTTGGGCGAACTTGAACATACACCAGAAATCGATTAGACTGTTTAATGCTGATGGATTTTATGATTTACTTTGTATGTTTCTTGATAATGCCCGGAGAAATGGGATCGTGTCAAAACCTGTAAAAGATTTCTTATTCACTGCCAGAACTGCCAATGATTTAATTGACCGACTTTTAGCCTTTGAACCACAAATTGACCCTATCCTTTCAAAGATAATCTGGTTCGATAATGATCGTGGTAAAAAGCGTCGGATAAATCTGGATCTTAACCTTTAATTTTAGATGTAGAATTTCAGCTAACCATGTACTATTTTCTAAACTCTTCTTCTAATTTTTAAGACATTGAGGACAATGTCTCATTTAGGTTTGGGGGAGGGGAATAATTGACTAGTATCTTGTTTTTATTGTGTTATTTTTATTTTATTTTTAGTCAAAAAATTTCAAAAAATAATTAAAAAATTAAAAAAATTTATTTTATGTTTTTAACTTGATTAATCAGGTGAAATTGAGATAGCTGTGTAAGGAATTTCCACTCCTGAGACGTATCTCAACCTATTTCGTAACAAGTTGATTTTTATTTTTTTCCTTTTGAATTATTTAATTTGTGAATTCTCCATAATACTGATTAAAATGAATCTTCATATGCTCAGTTGACATGTATTATCAACTTGCATGGTAACATACGGACATGACCTGTAATTGAAAAGTTTGTAATATTCAGTGCTCTAGTTTAATTGGAAGAAGCATCTAAAAAAACATGATGGGATTAAAAAAATGTCTGAGATCCGAGTTATTAAGTCCGCAGGGGTGTTTTAAAACCTAGTGCCCTAAAACCAACTAGTTTGGGAGTCACTGACCCAAAGCTCACTACATGGATTGAAGATGTTGTAAAAAAATATATTTATATCGGAAATTCCAGTATTTAAGTCCGTAGGGGTGTCTTAACACCTGGTGCCCTAAAGCCAACTGGGTTGGGAGTCACTGGCCCAAAGCTCGTTACATGGATGAAAGATATTGTATATAAATAAAACAAAAATTGAAAAAATCAGAAAAATTTTCCATTGCTAAAAAAAAGGGTGTGAAGTCTGATATAACTTTAGGACAAAAATATTACTTTCTTTTCAACTTCACTTATGAATATTGTGGGCACAATGAGTTGATTAATACTTTTTTAGCTGTGTGTATGGAGAATGGTAAAAATAATCGGAGAATTTACTTATTCGTTAATTTAGAAAGAAAGAAAACAACTACTAACTTGGATAAGGAGTTTCACTGGTTTAGTCACTAACTGATTTATTCTATTTTCTCTTGTCTTTTTGCTTTTTTGTGCATTAGTATTAGATTGACGTTTGTGGGTATCATTGCTGTAAGCCCTCACGTGACTACAAGTCGTCCACTAGGGACACCTAGGGGTTTAAAGGCTTGTTGCATATGCTAAATGCAACCGTGATCCCTACGAAAGTGGCTTAGTTTAATTTTATTTTAAATATGTTTATGTTATTTTGTTGTTTTGCTCGAGGACTAGCAAAATGTTAGATTTAGGGGTGTGATGAGCGGTAAATGTATCACTATTTCCCACTCATTTGACCTAATTTTTGTATAGTTTCTTGAGTTTTATGAATATTTTGACGTGTTTTGTGTTATTTTGTAGATAAATAAAGTTTCAGGACTCACTAGAATCAAATAAAGGCCAAAACAGTTAAAAACACAAAAAATGGCAGAATCAACTTTTAGGCGTCGCGACGCACAGCCACTTTGCGTCGCCATCGCTAACGTGCGCCGAATCCTGCTAAAATTCGACGGACAGGTGTCACAATCAGAGAGGTTTGCTATCATGTGCACTTTCTAACATACGTCTGCCACGTGTCAACATCACAACAAATCATGCTAACGTGCGTCAGACACGTGTCATCATCAGATGCTACCGACAATCATCATTGCCATATTAGCACATACGTCATTAATGACATCAGCATAATCATTCAGCCGCGTACACGTGTCACCATCTCCAGGAGTTTCACGCAACGTGTCTGTAGGACACAGAACTTGACGACGCTGTTCTAGGCTTGCGGCATAGTCGGGAAAACAGAATAGCCCGCGGGGGACTAAACCGGAGAATTAAAGAGTCACCACCGGGTGTGAACCTGGAAAATGATTTAAGGCTGCACTCACCCCTCGCAAGGGAAGACCTCAAACCGTTGGGTTCGGAATGGTCCCTTACTTATGCCACCTGTAATGACATGATTTGTGCAATAACTTAACTGAATCTACACAACATATATATTCCAGAATAACCTAGATCTAGTTCACATTCATAAAAATAAATCCTATATCTAAGTTTGCATGCTTTAAAAGTAAGTCATCATAACAGCAAACACACGATATCACACAATAATCTCATGAGCGTATTGAATTATCAAACACGAAAAAAATAAATAACGACCTAAACATAAACGTAAATTAAATTCCTAATGCGAAAGCAAATAACTAAATCTTGCATAAAGAAATAACAAACTAACGAATAAATCATGCTTAAAAATAAATAACATGCTAACGTCTAAATCATGCTCAAACACAAGGTTGGATGAAATGAAATATGTGTGTCTCTCAAGTAGTGCGTGGAGTTGTTTCCCAAGTACAGACCGTACTACCGTCCATTCGGATTCGGCTACGGAATTTACGTCTGGGTTTCCATCCGATATACCGCAAGAGAGAACACATATTTCGTTCATCCGAAAGTCATATCATACACCAATCCACACTACTCATGCGACGTAAATTATAAAAATAAAGGAAAATAAATAAAACAGGTGCCCTCAGGTCTAACCTCTTTAGTCGTCTCTCGAAACTGCGCTACGCGGTTGTCGGAAGGGTTGATGCTCCGCAACTCCTCTGGCTCACTGGTTCAATGTTTTCCTTTGCTGTTTCACTATTTGAGCTGCTGTTTTACGGCTGTTTCTGGTCACGATTTCGGCTCACTATTTTGCGGTAATGTGGGACTGTTTTGGCTTACGGTTTATGGGTTTTACTGGGTAGTTTTTGTGGTAATATGTGGTAGTTTCTGGGTGCAGTTTTGAGGTAAAATCTGGACTATTTCAGGGGGTAATTGTGTGCTGAAGGTAGGCTGGTCAGGGGGTGTGTTTATGCGCTGAAGGCAGGCTGGTCAGGGGGTGATTGTGCGTTGAAGGCAGGCTGGTCAGGGGCTGATTGTGCGTTGAAGGCAGGTTGGTCAGGGGCTGATTGTGTTGATTTTAGGCAGTTTTAGAGGGGGTTTTGTTGGATAATATGACCCATAGCGTCACTATTTGCACAGATCATTGTGTTGTTGTAGCAAATTAACTATGTAATAAGGAAATTGCACTCTCATCGTTTGTGATTAGATCACCATAGATATATAAATGAAGAGAGGTCCCTATGATTAGTTCCTGGACTGAGATGATATGAGACAGTATCAGTCCACGAAGGATTAATCATTAAATATCCCTAGCCGTAGTATTATCGAGACTGGACATCGATAATGCGGAATAGGCTAGTATTGCACTTGTGCGCGTTGTGAGGGCACAACGGCATAGTTCTCATATATATAAGTATTGGATACTTGTGCAAGTGCGATAGGAGGTCGTGTTTCAACGATGGTACGGGAAACAGCTTCGCTCTGGATAGACCCTTCGGAATCCCATTGGTATTATGACTAGGTGTCTATGGGAGGCCGAAATCAAGGTAGGTGTGTATAGTCTTAACCTGAGACTTGCATCGCTAATACTTACGACAATCGGTAAACTTTGGTTTTGGTGGTTGGGGATCTTAACTGGTTCTGTGTTCACCTCTTCTGGGTTTATCAGAGAATCGTAGTGTATTGGATGTGATGTCAAGACGGAAGTGTCACTCCAGTCATAATGGAGATGATGTCACGCAGGATACGGTATTAGTGCTCTTAAAGTGATGCGCATCCAATCGTGATATTATGACCAGGTCATGAATATCCGATTATAGAGACTAGTTACCAGACATCCGATATGTGTTTCGGACGGGGCAGACACTTATCCAGCCCCAGCCCTAGCACGTGATTATCCGATATACTGGGCCGATATACACAATACAATTGTATACTACGCTTGATACAGATCTAGATATTCTTTGATGAATATGTCCGGAGAACTTGGGAAGACTTGGTGCTTTGCTAGGAGTCGACCTTGTCTCGTAAATCGGTAGAACGTAGTACTTGGTACGTACGTGATTCGGATACTCCGACGACCGTATTTACTGCCAACTTATCCGGGGATCTCATGGGTCGCTTCCCGATAATCCACCGATGACGCACAACTTGCACTCTTGAATAATCTGGGATTATAATAGAAGAGAGAGAAAATTAATCTAGGATTAATAACGGAGATGTTTTATCCGGGATAAAATATCGTCTAGAGAGAGAGAGCGATTAATTCGGAATTAATCGATGTATTAGACGAAATTAGATTTCGACGCGGAATTAAAATTAGATTTTAATTCGGGCAAACGAGTTAATTAAGAATTAATTCGTTAGCGACGTAAATAATAATTTCGCCGGGGGCGATTATTTATTTAAATTCGATTGAATTAACGTCGCGACGTAAGCTCGGTATTTCGGAAATATCGAACCCGAACGCGTGAGTGCACGTGGGCCCACTTTCATTTGGGAACGTGTGGGGCCCACATGACACATGTCATTCTAATGCTTTGCATGTAGATTGTGTACATTGTACTCAATGTCATTGCATGTAGATTGTGTACAATGCACTCAATGTTATTGCATGGAAATTGAGTGTTTTATACTCTAAGCCATTGCATGTTATGTGTCATAATTTTATTATTAATTTAATAAATTATGGCATAAATATAAATTGATTTTTGGTAAATCATTTTAAAAAAAAATAACACAACTTCTTCTCTCTCAAATTCTCTCATCTCTCTCACGCCCAAGTGTGGCTTTTCTTCACTGGTTTTGAACCAGTTTGGGCGTGAGCTAAAGGGAAGCAAGAGTGGTTTCTCATGGTGAGAAATCAAGTGCTAGCACACTTACAAGTCTTGCGAAGGTGGTAGGGAGGTTCGACCATGAGACGGGATCCATCCGACGAAGCTAGGAGCTCCGTTTCTTCACTAATTTTCTGTTTTTGTAGGCAGTGGACTGCATGCAGTAGGCTTACATGGCAGTGCGTTTTTGGGTTCATTTGTCTTCAAATCGACTCTACCGATCAATGTGAGTATTCCGCTACCTCCGTTGATGTGTTCACACATAATTTCATGTCTTGATTTGATCTTGGGACCTTAGAATAAACCAACAATGGCATCATGAGCTAATGTTGCAAGCATGAAATTTGTAGGGCTTAAAATTTGGGTAAATGTTTGTTGAGCATGATTTGAATAAATTGCTTGTTTGAGTATGCTTATAACATGTTTAAATTCATTTTGGTTGGACTAATTTGATGAAAAATGATTTGGAATTATTTTCCCCAAACTTATTGCCTTGGCCGAATGTTTAATGATTTTGAATCCTTGGAATTTTTTTGATTTTGATTCATTGGATGAGTTAAAATCATGTAGGATGATGTTAATTGAATCGAATTGGATTAGATTTTGAATTGAACATAAACCCTAAATCTAGATGTTGGCCGATGGTGTGATGAAATTGATTGAAGCATGTTCTTGTGAAATTTGATGAATAAGAATGCTTACATGTATATAGAATGATGTTACATGGAATCAATTTTATGAAAAATGCATTGGATGTTTTTCCCCAAAAATTCCACCTTGGCCGAATGAGTAATGCCCTTTAATGTCTTGGTATTTTGATTTTGTGACATTGGATGTGTATAAAATCAAATCGGAGGGTGATTTGATGTCGATTGTAGGTTCGATTGGATCGAAACCAAATCGGACACAAAATCCCTCCTTGGCCGAGAGCATGAAAGCATGTAAATGGGTTTGATTTTTCATTATGTGTGTTTGACATGTGATAATGAATTGAATATGATTAATAAGACTAATTTGGTGTTTTAAAATGTTGATTTAGTTGATTAATCATATAATGCACTTTAGGTAATTAAATTGCGTAATTGGATTAGTGTAATTTAATTATTTAGGCTTAAATTGGATTTGGGCTTGAATTGTTGTATTTGGGGCTATTGGGCTTGATTTATCAAGTTTGGTTTAGGCCAAGTGGATTGGATCCAATTGGGCCCAAAACCTTAACCATAAAGCCCAATTGCGACTAATGAACCTTTAATGTTCAATTGGGCCTAATGGGCCAAGATTGATTTATGGGCTTATGGGGTAAATCCCGGATTGGACTTTGGTTATCGGTTTGACCCGAGTTGACCAAAAGTCCACGCCTTAAGAAATCAATCAAAAGCCCATTGGACTTTAATTGAATTGACGTTGGACGTTAATCGGTCTTTGAGACGCGTTACGATTAGATTTGGAATTTAAATCGTAAAAGGTTTATTAAATAAAAGTGTATATTTAATTTGGAATTGAAAAGTGAATTAGTATTAAATACATGTTAAATTAGATTTAATGATGTAGTTTAATTTAATTCATGAATTCGTACTTTAGTACTTATTCGCAAAAACGAGTTTGACTCGAACAAAATCAAATCGTTGTTTGAACATTGGATGATCACTTAATTATCAGATTAATTAATTTGATTAGATTGATTGATAGCATGCTTATGTGTGTGAATACATGGTTGTGTTGAATGAATAATGTATATCGGATGGATATTAGTCGGGTGGGCAATTTTAGAAATTGTTGTAATAAATTCGATTTATTAAATTGGACCTGCGTGTCCAGCCTTATCACCTTCTTTCTCTTTGTATTCTCTTCTCACCTATTCCCCTCTATGTATATGAGGTTTCTTTAGAAGTGTAGTGTAACGGGTAGAAGTTGTACTAGTGCTAGCTTGAGTGAGAAAGGGAGAGATTTGATCTAGGATCAATGTGTTAAGTATCCATCCGCATATCATTATTATTTTATTTCATACTCGCTTTATTATGTATTTAGAATGCATGTTTAAGGGTGTATGATGATGAGACCTTAACAAAGATAATTAAATTGGTAGCCAATTTGCACGCGAAAAACCCTCATTAAATATCATGCGTTTTTCCTTCCATTGAGTGATTCTTACTCAAGATCCGAGATTGGCAGGGGTTGTTGGCCAAAGTCAAGCCCTTGTCCATCAAAGATGTGTTTTAATCACGAGGCTTTGTTCTATATCGTGTCGTGTCCAAGTTGTGGTTTGTTGGCCAAAGTCAAGACCACTTCTTGTCCATTGACATTGATTACGAAGCCTCCATGGTCAATGGGTCCGCGCTTGACTGGGATCATCAGGTTTGTTGTGCCAAAGCCAAGGCCTAGTTGATTCAGAGGAAAAAGGTTAGGGTATATATATTGGATATATAGGCATATATGAGATATATGTTTAGGACTTGGATGTCCACCTAACCGGATCTAGGAATTGGATGAGATCCAATTGATCTTAGAGATCTACCTAGTTAATTATCATACAATTTGTTGGCCAAAGTCAAGATTGTGTGATATTTAACGGGATCCTAGCCCACTAGGAAACACGGTTTCCCGAGTACTCGACAGAGGGTTAGAGGCTCGACGAAAAATAGTGGGAGGCAAGTATTGAATTTGCAACATTCGTTCGAATACTCGCTAACACGCTCATTTTATTTTACTCGTCATATTAATCAAAAGTATTAGTCGGACTAATATTTTATGTTGTTTTAATAATATATATAGTTGGACTATATACAAACTCATTCAATATATAGTTGATTTTGTAATTGGATTATAGTAATCAATATAATTGAATTAAATGATAGTTGATTTTATAATGGGATTATAGTAATCAATATTAAAATTGTAGTTGATTAAATAATTGGATTATTGTAATCATTATAATAAATAGTACCTTAATAATTTGATTAAATAGTTGGACTATTAAAATCAAGTAAAGAATTAAAAGGTTGAATATTTAAAATATATAATCATTGGATTAAATGTTTTAAATGATTTAATTTTTCAATTGGGAATTTATAATAGGTTAATTTATTTGATAAAATAACTTATTATTACTAAGCCCATAATTAAGCAAATAGTAGAGCATAAAGTCTTTGGAAGATTTATGTGATGATGACTTTAGTGCTTAATTGATATACTTATAATAAATCTATCTTTAGATTTAAAAGTATTAAAATTGCAATTAATAATTCTAGGAGAATTAATTGACTATTCTAGTGGAGAAAAGTCAAAATTTGCAATTGGGCATGTAGCACAAGGTGCACATCATTTCGATATTCTAAAACCCAAGGCTTGCCAAAGGTTTGTGAAATATTGAAAAGGTAATTGACATATCCCAAAGTGACTACCATTTGGATATGGAAGACACGAAGGAATTAAAGAAAGGGCGAGGCTCTAACTTCAAAATATTTGTCAAAGTTATGTTCACTAGTAGTATTAAAATTGGATTTTAAATACTTAGTGTGGTACATAAAATATATGTATTAACGTTCAGAATCCGCTGTGAGCTGGATACTGGCTTCAAGCCGAGATTTCTCTGCGAATTGGAAACGGGACGAAAGTCGCTGTTTCGACCGCGATACCTAAGTTTAGGAACTACCCTTTGGGTATGTACTTAAATTAGGAATGTTATAATGTAACTAGTTTAACTAGAGACATTATCTCTATATCAGTGTTTAATCCATTGCGGATAAAACCTTTATATTCTAGAACACTAAAGTGTTTCAATATATAAAGATGATACTGAGATAAATACATTGGATGTAAATAACAGAATTTATATTTAATATAAATAAAATCTCAAACATATAAAATGACAAATAAATAGCTCAAATTGATTTGATCAATGGAGACTTATTTGTGGCATTGTTGTCTGGGACACAATTAAACAAGACTCGTATATCCACACTTTTGAAGAGTGGGTACTAGGACTGATTTGACTATTCAAATAAGGTCTACGAATCTAGTTTATTAAACAAGACTCGTATATCCACACTTTTGTAGAGTGGGTACTAGGACTGATTTGACTATTCAAATAAGGTCTGCGAATCTAGTTTATTAGGTAAAATACCTAAAATGCTATTTACTTGGTAATAGTAAAAGGGCCACCGATCTGTTAGCCCTATTCATGGTGAAGTAAGTGGGCCCATATCTAGCTGGGCTAGATGTGAACATGAATATTTCGTGACCTTAACGGATGTGACATCACGTTGTGGTTATGTGTTTCTTTTGAAGAACACAGATCGGAAACTTTAGAGTTTCGACACGAAGTAGACAAACAGATCGGCTATAGTATTATTCCGCCACGGTGAAACCGTAATGGAAAATACTTAAGCAGTAAGTTTCATACATAAATGAAAGAGTACGGTATTCTTTCGTATGAGGACTCCTCCCGAGACACGTTAGTTAAACGGTGTGTCCGAACCAAAAACCGAATTTTGTTGGACATAATAAGGTTTATCACGAGTCGCTCTGAGCTACTATTTCCTTCAACAGGATATGTATTAACAGTGCAAAACTTATTTAGAATAAGGTTCCATATAAATCTGTTTGACAGATATCATATAGGATATGAACAGGGAAGAAACGAGGTTTCTCATTCCTGATAATTTGGGTATGCGAGGCATAGCGTTTGGATGATACCAAACTAAGGACCCAAATTGGATAAGTGCCAATATAAGTTATCCTAAGGGAAACCTTAAATATAGTACTTGTAAATCCCACATGAGAACAATATAATTGTTGCTCACCATGCGGTTTTCCTGAGAGGAATACCGATATGCAGTGGTCAGTGGGAGGATAGTGATACTCGATGAAAATCGGGGTAATACTGATCAAGGCACGAAGTCCTTAATGGAACACAAACAGTTCATCTATGATGAATCTATACCATTAATCTTCAAATACACAAGAAACTAGTAGATCGGATAGAGTCAGAAAACAACCTAGGGTATGGGTTTTTGATCTCACCCCATAAAGATGTCAATCTTATGGTGGTGTACCATCTGACTACGTTTAGAGGAAGTGATACGAGGTATCGACTCCATGTTATGGCAAAGTGCCATGAGTCCGAAATGGATTCCATGTATAACAACTATGTTTGGATACTAGTTGTTGTACCACAAGGCGTTGTGCCTATGGTACATTAAAGGTCTTCAAGGAAGACATACATGGAAGGCAACATACCAACGTACAACAAAGGTTTTGACGGAAAGGTAGCGTTATCAACATTATGTTAATAACGGTTCAACCTTTTTACCTGTTGCCATGATAAATCCATTTTGAAGATGCTTGTTGATAACTGTATATTTCATTGATGAAATATGTCAGTTACAAATCAAAATCGCTTTCCTGAAAAGGAAACCTTTTGGAGGATGCTTACAACATCCTGACGATTTTGTATAACCGACAAACCAGGTTTGCGGGTTATTCGATCCATGTTTGGATTGATGCAAGCATAAGGTTCTTGGAACTGTTGTTTTGAAATAATCATAATGGTTTATGATTTGACTCAAAACGAAATAATTCTTGTGTATATAAGGAGGTTAGGTGAGAGCACTGACAGTGAAATTCCCATAAAACAATTGGTGAAAGCTTGGTTTTCATAAATATTCTTTCATAGAAATTCTCTGTAGAATTCTGGGGAGTAACAACCTTTATTCAAGGAATAAAGATCTACTGGGATAGATTTGGAGTTGTTAACACTCTCTGGGAAATTGTACATTTAAAATGTACTTGTATTGGTGTCTCATACGCTTCGAGCATATGGAGTCACAATCGGGTCAATCCAAGTGACAGTCACTGGATTGAAGATTAAAGAACATCTGTTAGTATCTGAGAGAACTAAAGATGTTGTCTTAAACTATGGAGATGGAGAACTTGAAGTGACTGGGATCACTGCTGCAAGTTTCCAAACCGGTAAATACTACTGCGGTACTATAAAGTTTGAATAACAGGGACAGTGAGCTGGAAATCTTCCTAGCAAGATAACTGTTGCCGAATAAACAACAAATGCGGATCATTGCTGCAGCTGAGGCAGCAATAGAAGACCATCTGGGTAGAAAATAAATCTAATAAGATTAGATAAAGTTCTGTTAGCAGCTGAGCTAGGCGTCAGCATAGGCTAAGGAATTAAAGGTCTCATCGACGATCCAGATATATACTTCTGTATCATCTGATTCGTTCGGATCATACATCGTGGCGATGTGATGATCGTGTAAATCGCGTCAGACGATAATTAAGCAAATCCGCTGACGAAAACCTTTCCTCAGCAATTTGAGCGAATTGTACATAGTTCGAGTGTAGGACACTTGAGTGACTCGCTACGTGCCAAGTGGGAGATTGTTGGATAATATGACCCATAGCGTCACTATTTGCACAGATCATTGTGTTGTTGTAGCAAATTAACTATGTAATAAGGAAATTGCACTCTCATCGTTTGTGATTAGATCACCATAGATATATAAATGAAGAGAGGTCCCTATGATTAGTTCCTGGATTGAGATGATATGAGACAGTATCAGTCCACGAAGGATTAATCATTAAATATCCCTAGTCGTAGTATTATCGAGACTGGACATCGATAATGCGGAATAGGCTAGTATTGCACTTGTGCGCGTTGTGAGGGCACAACGGCATAGTTCTCATATATATAAGTATTGGATACTTGTGCAAGTGCGATAGGAGGTCGTGTTTCAACGATGGTACGGGAAACAGCTTCGCTCTGGATAGACCCTTCGGAATCCCATTGGTATTATGACTAGGTGTCTATGGGAGGCCGAAATCAAGGTAGGTGTGTATAGTCTTAACCTGAGACTTGCATCGCTAATACTTACGACAATCGGTAAACTTTGGTTTTGGTGGTTGGGGATCTTAACTGGTTCTGTGTTCACCTCTTCTGGGTTTATCAGAGAATCGTAGTGTATTGGATGTGATGTCAAGACGGAAGTGTCACTCCAGTCATAATGGAGATGATGTCACGCAGGATACGGTATTAGTGCTCTTAAAGTGATGCGCATCCAATCGTGATATTATGACCAGGTCATGAATATCCGATTATAGAGACTAGTTACCAGACATCCGATATGTGTTTCGGACGGGGCAGACACTTATCCAGCCCCAGCCCTAGCACGTGATTATCCGATACTGGGCCGATATACACAATACAATTGTATACTACGCTTGATACAGATCTAGATATTCTTTGATGAATATGTCCGGAGAACTTGGGAAGACTTGGTGCTTTGCTAGGAGTCGACCTTGTCTCGTAAATCGGTAGAACGTAGTACTTGGTACGTACGTGATTCGGATACTCCGACGACCGTATTTACTGCCAACTTATCCGGGGATCTCATGGGTCGCTTCCCGATAATCCACCGATGACGCACAACTTGCACTCTTGAATAATCTGGGATTATAATAGTAGAGAGAGAAAATTAATCTAGGATTAATAACGGAGATGTTTTATCCGGGATAAAATATCTTCTAGAGAGAGAGAGCGATTAATTCGGAATTAATCGATGTATTAGACGAAATTAGATTTCGACGCGGAATTAAAATTAGATTTTAATTCGGGCAAACGAGTTAATTAAGAATTAATTCGTTAGCGACGTAAATAATAATTTCGCCGGGGGCGATTATTTATTTAAATTCGATTGAATTAACGTCGCGACGTAAGCTCGGTATTTCGGAAATATCGAACCCGAACGCGTGAGTGCACGTGGGCCCACTTTCATTTGGGAACATGTGGGGCCCACATGACACATGTCATTCTAATGCTTTGCATGTAGATTGTGTACATTGTACTCAATGTCATTGCATGTAGATTGTGTACAATGCACTCAATGTTATTGCATGGAAATTGAGTGTTTTATACTCTAAGCCATTGCATGTTATGTGTCATAATTTTATTATTAATTTAATAATTATGGCATAAATATAAATTGATTTTTGGTAAATCATTTTAAAAAAAAGATAACACAACTTCTTCTCTCTCAAATTCTCTCATCTCTCTCACGCCCAAGTGTGCTTTTCTTCACTGGTTTTGAACCAGTTTGGGCGTGAGCTAAAGGGAAGCAAGAGTGGTTTCTCATGGTGAGAAATCAAGTGCTAGCACACTTACAAGTCTTGCGAAGGTGGTAGGGAGGTTCGACCATGAGACGGGATCCATCCGACGAAGCTAGGAGCTCCGTTTCTTCACTAAATTTTCTGTTTTTGTAGGCAGTGGACTGCATGCAGTAGGCTTACATGGCAGTGCGTTTTTGGGTTCATTTGTCTTCAAATCGACTCTACCGATCAATGTGAGTATTCCGCTACCTCCGTTGATGTGTTTACACATAATTTCATGTCTTGATTTGATCTTGGGACCTTAGAATAAACCAACAGGTTTTTGGCGTTGATTTGAGGTAGTATGTAAAGGGGTTTGACGTGAATGGAGGCTTGCTGTTTTGGTGATGGTGTTTCACGGTTTTGGAAGGTTTTTGAGGGTTGTATTGTGCGGCAGTGTGAAAGCAATTTGGGAGGCTTTAGGCGTGAATGGACCAGGTTTTTTTCTTTTTGTTTTCGTGAGAATGAGCCAGGGTCCCTAAGGCCTGGTTTAGGCGTATTTTTATAGGCAAGGGTTGGGGTTTACCTTATATGAATAGGGAAAGAATATTGTAATTATTGGAGATATTTTAATTAGTGTGCTATAAGGAAAAATCTATTTAATTAGGGATGTGATTTAGTTTGATTTAATTACTTCTCTTTTAATAAGGAATTTGATTTGATTTGATATCCTTAATTTGGGAAGGTAATTTGATTTAATTTGATTTAATTTTATTTAGTTTAGGAATGTGATTTATGCGATTTGATTTGATTTTATTTATTTGGGAAGGTGATTTGGTTTGATTTCAACATGTGTTTAATGTGTGAATTTATTATTTTGGATGTGTTTTAATAGGTTTGGAGCCTTATGGGTGTGTAGGATGGTTAGTTGATGGGCTTGGGCATGTGGTTGGTGGTGTGTGGGCTTGGTGTGTGACTTGCGGGGGTTTTGGGCTAAGGATAAGTTTAAAACAGAGGCTTAACGAGCAAACCCGAAGCTAAGCAAATGAATTAAATCCAACAAGGTGTCAATCTCTGACTCTTGCCTTCCGACGTCCGGTTCCCACGACTTCCACAACTTAAAGAGATAGTGTCTCCATGTGAGACTCATCATCGGGACTTATATGTAAAAATGCAGTGCCTACAGTCTCCCCCACTTTGATGGAACTTGTGCAGTGTGTGACAATGAAAATCCTATCAAAGTTATGCAATGCATTTTTACTTACCTGGATCGCCAGCTGTTTCTTAACTTACTTGTTATCCTGAGATACTTTGACCTTTGGGCTTTGTTCCCAAACTGTATTTAATACGGGCTTTGATCCCGAACTGTTGATTGTGGGCTTCGATCCCTGGGCTTTGTTCCCAAACTGTGTTAAGATAGAGCTTTATTCCCATGGGCTTTGTTCCCGAACTGTGTAAAGATAGGGCTTTATTCCTCTGGGCTTTGTTCCCGAGCTGTGTTGAAAGTTGGCTTTATTCCCCTGGGCTTCGTTCCCGAACTGTGTTAAGATAGATCTTTATTCCCCTGGGCTTTGTTCCCGAACGGTGTTAAGATATGGCTTTATTCCCATGGGCTTTGTTCCCGAACTGTGTTAAGATAGAGCTTTATTCCCCTGAGTTTTGTTCCCGAACTGTGTTAAGATAGGGCTTTATTCCCATGGGCTTTGTTCCCGAACTGTGTTAAGATAGGGCTTTATTCCCCTGGGCTTTGTTCCCGAGCTGTGTTGAAAGTGGGCTTTATTCCCTTGGGCTTTGTTCCCGAACTATGTTAAGATAGGGCTTTATTCCCCTGGTCTTTGTTCCCGAACGGTGTTAAGATATGGTTTTATTCCCATGGGCTTTGTTCCCGAGCTATGTTGAAAATAGGCTTTATTCCCCTGGGCTTTGTTCTCGAACTGTGTTAAGATAGGGCTTTATTCCCCTAGGCTTTGTTCCCAAACGGTGTTAAGATAGGGCTTTATTCCCCTTTTCTTAAAAACCTGCGAATAAAAATAAGACAAAAATTGCGTGCATGTGACGTGTATGCATATATGGATGTATTTCCTATTCCGATGGGTTAGGCCTTCTTTACGCTCCTCGGTGCCTCTCGCCTACAAAAATCTTTAGTCGCCCCATAGACCTGTTTTATGTTTCCTTTTGCCAGTTCTTTTCTGGTGATTGGTCAGTCCTATTTAGTCTCATTTGCTCAAGTTCTCGTTGTGTCCCTTATTTGCAGGGTGGTAGACTGGTCGCCCCCATTCTTGGGTTAGCTTTCTGCTCTCCGCTTCTTGTATTAGGTCAAGGTGGACCACATGATATGGAATTATACATCATCATGATATATCACATGCTACGAAATAGTCCCCATAGTTACACATATTATTGTCCTCAAAGAATGCTCAGTAATGAAACGAGAGAACCTTCAAAACACTCGATGTAACTCAAATCCAAGTCTTTGAATAAATGATCTAAGCCAGACTCAAAGTGTGTGCGTGCCCAGGTTCTTTTACAACTTGATCCTTAGGTAAGCCAACTCAATGATTTTGTTTCAAAATTGGGATCGATGGGTCAAACCAACCCAGATGTCTCAATTATGTCTGCAGTTGCTTTTCTGTGCTCAATGTGGTATGGTTTTCTTTCTCTTTTGTCTATTTTTTTCTTTTGATTTTGAACTTTTTTTGTTTTGTTTTTTTTTTCTTTCTTTTTTTTCAACACACCTACACTTAAAGGTAGCATTTCTCCTCATGGTGGTCCTAATACTCGCCCATGGGTAGCTTCACACTTATCAGTTATAGGTGGTTCAATTCTTTTCCTCAAAGACTTTTCTTTCATTTTCAACCATACCACACATCATAACATAAGCAAAACAAGATAGACATCTAAGCAAACGGTCATTCACTGACCTACAATTTCTTCAAGTAGTCACTTTGCTAACTACTCAAGTTTTCACTGCTAAGAACCATAATCAAGTGCTTACGAGTCTAACACAGATCAATTACTCAAAGCATCAGATAAAAGCACATCAAGAGTTTATTGTTTCTAAGATTTCACCCTAAAGCAATCAATTTCATCATCGGACTTATGTCTAACTATCAAGGACTAAAAACAAACAATTTTTCTTTTTTTTTTTTATTTTCTTTCCCTTTTTTTAATTTTCTTTTAATTTTTTTTGAAGGCCCCCCAATGGTCTTTCTATCATTGCCGTAAATTTTTATGTTTCTCGGCTTCCTTTTCCCGATATCCATGTTTGCTAAACTCTTTTTGACAAATCTTTCTTTCTTCTTTAACCCAACAGATATCTATGATAGCTTTTAAGACACAGGGTTAACGTGATGCGTGTATGCATGATATGCATGAGATGCGTGCGATACATTAGATATAATGTGCATGTGTTTATCAAAAACATAAAGGGGCAACTTCTATGAGATATATGACTATGGTTCATATGCGGGTTTATAGGAGTGTAGACAAAAGCTATCGCCGGTGAAGGATTGCCCACAACTAGGACTCCCCACTCAAGGGTTCAAGCGACCAAGTGAGCACACCTTTTTTATACGCTAAGGTACGTGCCAACGAGTTATGGTGCGTGACTGACTGTCAAATGGATTTCTCATTATAGATTCCCCAGAGGGAGGGTGGAGCGAACTCTCTTAAATACCCAAGCCTCTTAGGCTCTTATCGCCTTGGTGACAAGAATAAACAACAAGTCCTCCAAATTAGTCCATCACAGTAACCTTCGAGTAAATGATTATCTATGTGCCTTCACGGCTTTTCCTTATAGAAAGGTAGTGAATGAAGGAAGACATCAAACCATTACCAAGCTCTAATAATGCCTTTGATTAAACCCGTTCAACCCATAATAGACACGGTTAACTAAAGCACAAATCACAATCATTACAAGACATTAGTTCGGGGCCGATTCTCTATCCCCAGTGGAGTCGCCAGACTGTAGGACACAGAACTTGACGACGCTATTCTAGGCTCGCGGCCAAGTCATGAGTACGAAATAACCCGCGGGGGACTAAACCAAAGAATAAAGGAGTCGCCACCTGGTGTGAACCGGTAAAATGATTTAAGGCCGCACTCACCCCTCGCAAGGGAAAACCTCAAACCGTTGGGTTCGGAATGGTCCCTTACTTATGCCATTTATAATGACATGATTTGTGCAATAACTTAACCGAATCTACACAACATATATATTTCAGAATAACCTAGATCTAGTTCGTATTCATAAAAATAAATCATATATCTAAGTTTGCATGTTTTAAAAGTATGTAATCATAACGGAAAACACACGATATCACACAATAATCTCATGAGCGTATTTAATTATCAAACACGAAAAAAATAAATAACGACGTAAACATAAACGTAAATTAAATTCCTAATACGAAAGCAAATAACTAAATCATGCATAAAGAAATAACATACTAACGAATAAATCATGCTTAAAAATAAATAAGATGCTAACGTCTAAATCATGCTCAAACACAAGGTTGGATGAAATGAAATATGTGTGTCTATCGAGTAGTATGTGGAGTTGTTTCCCAAGTACAGACCGCACTATCGTCCATTCAGATTCGGCTACGGAATTTACGTCTGGGTTTCCATCCAATATACCGCAAGAGAGAACACATATTCCATTCATCCGAAAGTCATATCATACACCAATCCACACTACTCATGCGAAGTAAAGTATAAAAATAAAGGAAAATAAATAAAAAGGGTGCCCTTAGGTCTAACTTCTTTAGTCGTCTCTCGGAAGTGTGCTACGCAGTTGTCGGAAGGGTTGATGCTCCGCAACTCCTCCGACTCACTTGCTCAATGTTTTCATTTGCTGTTTTGTTGTTTGGGCTGTTGTTTTACTCTATTTTATGGCTATTTCTGGTCATGGTTTTGGCTTACTATTTTGCGGTAATGCGGGACTGTTTTGGCTTACGGTTTGTGGGTTTTACTTGGCAGTTTCTATGGTAATATGAGGTAGTTTCTAGGTGCAATGTTACGGTAAAATATGGACTGTTTCAGGGGGTAATTGTGCACTGAAGGCAGGCTGGTCAGGGGGGTGATTGAGCGTTGAAGGCAGGCTAGTCAATGATTGATTGTGCGCTGAAGGCAGGTTGGTCAGAGGCTGATTGTGCACTGATTTGAGGTAGTTTGTGTGGGGGTTTATGGCGTTGATTTGAGGCATTATGTAAAGGGGGTTGACGTGAATGGAGGCTTGCTGTTTTGGTGATGGTGTTTCACAGTTTTGGAAGGGTTTTGAGGGCTGTGTTGTGCGGCAGTGTGAAGGCAATTTGAGAGGCTTTAGGCGTGAATGGACCGGGTTATTTTCTTTGTGTTTTCGTGAGAATGAGCTAGGGTTCTTAAGGCTTGGTTTAGGCTTCTTTTTATAGGCAAGGTTTGGGGTTTACCTTATGTGAATATGGAAAGAATATTATGTAATTATGGGGGGATATTTTAATTAGTGTGCTATAAGGAAAAATCTATTTAATTAGGGATGTGATTTAGTTTGATTTAATTTCTTCTCTTTTAATGAGGAATTTGATTTGATTTGATTTCTTTAATTTGGGAAGGTAATTTGATTTAATTTGATTTTATTTTATTTAGTTTAGGAATGTGATTTATGGGATTTGATTTGATTTTATTAATTTGGGAAGGTAATTTGGTTTGATTTTAACATGTGTTTAATATGTGAATTTATTATTTTGGATGTGTTTTAATGGGTTTGGAGGGTTATGGTCGTGTAGGATGGTTAGTTGATGGGCTTGGGCATGTGGTTGGTGGTGTGTGGGCTTGGTGTGTGACTTGCAGGGGTTTTGGGCTAAGGATAAGTTTAAAACAGAGGCTTAACGAGCAAACCTGAAGCTAAGGAAACGAATTAAATCCAACAAGGTGTCAATTTCTGACTCTTGCCTTCCGACGTCCGGTTCCCGTGACTTCCAAAACTTAAAGAGGTAGTGTCTCCATGTGAGACTCATCATCGGGACTTATATGCAAAAATACAGTGCCTACAGTCGCCCTCACTTTGATGGGACTTGTGCAGTGTGTGACAATTACAATCCTATCAAAGTTATGCAATGCATTTTTACTTACCTGGCTCGCCAGCTGTTGTTTAACTTACTTGTTATCCTGATATGCTTTGACCTTTGGGCTTTGTTCCCAAACTATATTTAATATGGGCTTTGTTCCTGAACTGTTGATTGTGGGCTTTATTCTCTAGGCTTTGTTCCCGAACTGTGTTAAGATAGGGCTTTATTCCCCTGGGTTTTATTCCCGAACTGTGTTAAGATAGGGCTTTATTCCCCTGGGCTTTGTTCCCGAACTGTGTTAAGATAGGGCTTTATTCCCCTGGGCTTTGTTCCCGAACGGTGTTAAGATAGGGCTTTATTCCTCTGGGCTTTGTTCCCGAGTTGTGTTGAAAGTGGGCTTTATTCCTTTGGACTTTGTTCCCGAACTGTGTTAAGATAGGGCTTTATTCCCTTGGGCTTTGTTCCCGAATGGTGTTAAGATAGTCTTTATTCCCCTGGGCTTTGTTCTTGAACTGTGTTAAGATAGGGCTTTATTCCCCTGGCTTTGTTCCCGAACTGTGTTAAGATAGGGCTTTATTCCCCTGGGCTTTGTTCGCGAACTGTGTTAAGATAGGGCTTTATTCCCCTGGGCTTTGTTCCCGAGCTGTGTTGAAAGTGGGCTTTATTCCCCTGGGCTTTGTTCCCGAACTATGTTAAGATAAGTCTTTATTCCCCTGGTATTTGTTCCTGAACGGTGTTAAGATATGGATTTATTCCCCTGGGCTTTGTTCCCGAGCTGTGTTGAAAGTGGGCTTT
This sequence comes from Zanthoxylum bungeanum, assembly GCA_019454045.1. Classification (NCBI taxonomy): domain Eukaryota; kingdom Viridiplantae; phylum Streptophyta; class Magnoliopsida; order Sapindales; family Rutaceae; genus Zanthoxylum; species Zanthoxylum bungeanum. Next base: position 210,766 of record SKCR01011706.1, read on the forward strand.
ATTCCCATGGGCTTTGTTCCCGAACTGTGTTAAGATAGGGCTTTATTCCCCTGGGCTTTGTTCCCGAACGGTGTTAAGATAGGGCTTTATTCCCATGGGCTTTGTTCCTGAACTGTGTTAAGATAGGGCTTTAGTCCCCTTTTCTTAAAAACCTGCGAACAAAAACAAGACAAAAATTACGTGCATGTGACGTGTATGCATGTATGGATGTATTTCCTATTCCAATGAGTTAGGCCTTCTTTGTACTCCTCGGTGCCTCTTGTTGGTTTCTATTATATGTCCCAAGGAAAGATTAAGCATTTAAATACAACAATGAATATATATATTAAAAGATGAAGTATGGCGGAATCATACTCACAAAGATCAGAATGCGGATTCGTTGATGAAATGAAAATTTTCTCCTTTGTGCAGTGAAGGTTTCGGCCATGGTGAGTGGGGAAGCGCCCAAGCTTTCTTTGATCCTTCCAAGCTCAAGAATTAGTTTCCCATAACACCTTTGTATGATCCCTTGAAGGTGCTAGCCTTGTGTGTGAATTTATGTTCCAAACAAAACACAATTTCTTTCAGTTTTTGCAACAAAAACAGAAAGTGGAGGAGGGCTGTGAAACTTCACAGTTTCGGTCAGAGGAAAGAGAGGAGAGTGAGGGATTTTGATTTCAAAAATCAATTTATATTTATGCCATAATATTATTAAATTAATAATAAACTTATGACACAAATCATGCAATGGCTTAGAGTGTCAAACACTCAATTTCCATGCAAAACCATTGAGTGCATTGTACACTATCTCCATGCAATGCATCACAATTAAATAATGCATAATATGACATGTGTCATGTGGGCCCCACACGTTTTCCAAATGAAAGTGGGCCCACGTGCACTCACGCGTTCGGGTTCGATATTTCCGAAATACCGAACTTACGTCGCGACGTTAATTAAATCGAATTTAAATAAATGATTGCGCCTAGCGAAATTATTATTTACGTCGCTAACGAATTAATTCTAAATTAACTCGTTTGACCGAATTAAAATCTAATTTTAATTTCGCGTCGAAATCGAATTTCGATTATTATATCGAATATAATAATTTTACGATTAATTCCAAATTAATCGTTCTCTCTCTATTTATAGTACTTTATCCAAGATAAAGTCTCTCCGTAATTAATCCAAGATTAATCGAGTTTGAATCATACGTCATTGGTGAATCTTCGGGAAGCGACCCAAGAGATCTCCGGATATGTTGGCAGTAAATACGGTCGTCGGATAATCCAAACACGTACGTACCTCGTACTACGTTTTTACCGATTCACAAGACAAGATTGGCTTCTAGCAAAGCGCCATGCCTACCCAATTCTCCAGAAATATTCTTATAGGAATATCAGATCTATATCAAGCGTAGTATACCGTAGTATTGCGTACATCGATCCAGTATCGGACAATCACATGTTAGGCCTGGGGCTGGAAATGTGTCTGCCCCGTACGAAACATATATCGGACATCAAGCAACTAGTCTCTTTAAATCGGACAATCCTGACCTGGTCATATTGTCCCGACGGTTGCAACCTTTTATAGAGTACTAGTTCTGTGTCCTGCGTGATCATCACCTCCATATGTCTGAAGTGATACTTCCATCTCGACATCACATCCAGTACACTACGATTCTCGATAAACCCAGAAGAGGTGTACACAGAACCGGGTAAGGTCCCCAACCACCAAAACCAAAGTTTACCGATTGTCGCAAGTACTAGCGATGTAAGTCTCAGGTTAAGACCATATACACCTACCCTGATGCGGCCTCCCATAGACACGCAGACATACTACCAATGGGATTCCGCGGGGTCTTTCCAGAGCGAAGCTGTTTTCCGTACCATCGGTAAAACACAACCTCCTATCACACTTGCATAAGTATCCAATACTTAAATATATGAGAACTATGCCGTTGTGCCCTCACAACGTGCACAAGCGCAATACTAGTCTATTCCGCATTATCGATGTCTGATCTCAATAATACTCCGACTAGGGATATTTAATGATTAAACCTTTATGGATTGATACTGTCTCATATCATCTCAATCCGGTATTAATCATATGGACTTTCGCCATTTATATATCAAAGTAAATAATATTACAAAACGGCAAAAGGCAATTTCATTATCACATAGGTAATTTTGTACAATAATACAATATCATTTACAAACAGTGACGCTATGGGACACAATGTCTAACAATCTCCCACTTGGCCTATAGCCAGTCACTCAAGCATCTAATACCCGAACTATGTATGTGTCGTTCAAAAACTTGCTGAAGAACAGCCTTCGTCAGCGGATCTGCAATGTTGTCATCTGATGTGACCTTCTCGACCTTTACATCACCACGATGTATAATCTCCCGAATCAGATGGTAACGTCGAAGAACATGCTTGGACCGTTGATGAGACCTTGGTTCCTTAGCCTGTGCTATAGCCCCGTTATTGTCACAATAGAATGGAACGGGCTCAGCTGCTAACGGAACTACTCCTAATCCGATTAGGAACTTTCGGATCCAAACTGCCTCCTTTGCTGCTTCAGATGCGGCGATGTACTCCGCTTCTGTTGTTGAATCGGCAACAGTATCTTGCTTGGAAGATTTCCAGCTCACTGCTCCGTTATTCAAACAAAAAATGTACCCGGATTGCGACTTGTAGTCATCCTTGTCGGTTTGGAACTTGCATCGGTATACCCAGATACCGCAAGTTCTCCATCTCCATAAATTAAGAAAGCATCCTTAGTTCGTTTAAGATACTTAAGGATATTCTTAACTGCTATCCAGTGACCTTCACCTGGATCGGCCTGATAGCGACTGCACATGCTCAAAGCATATGAGACATCAGGTCGTGTACATATCATGGCATACATGATCGATCCGACTGCCGAGGCGAACGGTTATCCGACTCATGTTGTCTCTCTCTTCCTGAGTCTTAGGACACATGTCCTTAGACAGAGAGGTACCACGTACCATTGGAACCAATCCCCTCTTGGATTGTTCCATGTTGAATCGCTTCAACACTTTATCAATGTATGTACTCTGGGAGAGTCCAGCAGCTTTCTAGATCTATCACGGTAGATCTTTATTCCAAGAATAAAGGCTGCTTCTCCCAGATCTTTCATGGAGAATTTTAATGAAAGCCAAGCTTTCACCGACGTTAGCATGGGAATGTCATTGCCTATAAGCAATACGTCGTCGACATAAAGGACAATAAAAGTAAGTGCTCTCCCACTAACCTTCTTGTATACACAAGGGTCATCTGCGTTTTGCACGAAATCATATTCTTTTATGATCTCATCAAAACGCTGATTCCATGACCGTGATGCTTGCTTCAATCCATAAATGGATCGATTTAACTTACAAACCTTGTTTGCAAGTCTAGGTATGATAAAACCGTCAGGCTGTTGCATATAAACATCCTCCAAAAGGTTTCCGTTAAGGAAATCGTTTTTAACGTCCATCTGCCATATCTCGTAATCGAAATATGCAGCTATTGCAAGCATTATCCGAATGGATTTAATCATGGCAACGGGTGAGAAGGTTTCGTCATAATCAATACCATATTGTTGACGATACCCCTTCGCTACAAGCCTAGCTTTGTACGTTTGTACGTTGCCATCCATGTCGGTCTTCTTCTTGAAGATCCATCTGCATCCAATAGGCTTTACGCCTTCTGGTGCATCAACCAGTGTCCAAACTTGGTTGGCGTACATGGAATCCATCTCGGACTTCATGGCTTCTTGCCATAAAGCGGAATCGATATTTTGTATCGCTTCCTCATACGTAGCCGGCTCAATATCCTCAATAAGATTAATATCTACATGAGGTGAGATCAGGAACCCATACCTCTCAGTGATGAGTGATATTTATATCAATATTTCTTTCTCATTTAACCTAATGTTTTGTATTGTTTCTCGAGATTTATGAACGTTTTGATGTGTTTTGTTGTTATTTTGCAGATAAATAAAGTTTGGACAGTACTGGAGGCAATTTGGGACAAAACTGGACAAAAATGCGTCAACAGGAATATTTCAGTCTTCATCGCGTCGCGCCGCGCATAGCTTTGGCGTCGCGACGCCCAGCGTGCACCGGTTTTGCTAAAATGCGCCATGGTCAACGAGTCAACAATTTGAAAAGTTTGACTTTGCTAACGTGCGCCATGCCACGTGTCAACATCACAGAAGACTTGCTAACGTGCTCTGCCACATGTCATCATCACAACGGTGCCGACAATCATCATCTATGCTATCTTGCGCCTTGCCACGTGTCGACATCATAACGGCCTTGCTAAAATGCGCCCATGCCACGTGTCAAGATCAGATGCTGCCGACAATCTCAATCATGATGACGTAAGCAATGACGTCATGAACAGTGCCACGTCAGCGGATCAGATCTGAGTCAACGAACCAGCAAGTGACACGTGTCACTGTAGCGGCGGGCGACGCGCAGCGAGCGTCGCGACGCGCGCACCCATCTGCGCCTATAAATTCAGCACCCGATTTCAGAAATTTGTATCCCATCCTCTCTCTTCAATTCCTTCTAAAGAGAGAGTTTCTCTCTCTAAAAGTCTTTAGTTTTTACTTTTTTTTTTTAATTTTGTAAATAATTTTAATTACTTTTTGTAAAAATAGTAATTTTATTTTTACTTTTTACTTTCTTTTACAGTTTTTACTATTTACTTTTTACTTTTTACAGTGTTTACTATTTACCGTGATGCGGTAATTTCTTTATGTTCGGGTGAAAGGTAATTTCTTTTACTATTACTATTTAGATTCATCTCCCTTAAAAATAATATATTTACTATTTAAATTGGACTTAATCAGGATACCGCCAGATTGGTCGGTTGGTAATAAAACATATATTCCGTCTTTATGGCTGGTTATTTTGGTTCCGCCTTTATGGCTGGTTATTTTGGTTCCGCCTTTATGGCTGGTTATTTTGGTTCCGCCTTTATGGCTGGTAATAATCACAAGTTTTTATATTATTTTAATGGGAGATATCTAAATAAGTAGTAGTAGAAATAATTCCTTTTACCTTAACATTTTATTTTATTTTACTTTTCAGTATTTTTATTTTATGTCTTTTATTTTTATGTTTTTATTAGTCCTAGTTATGTGTTAGTTATTTAGGGGTTGTGATGACTTTTAATATCACCGGTTTATAAGGGATTATTTTATAGTTTGGGTAATTTATAAGTTTACTTATTAAGTCTTAAGCTTAATGCTTCTTATTGTCTGATCACCAATAAGATTGATATGGTAAATCTAAAATGAACTAGACATAGGGATTTTAGGTTTCAGCCTTAGATTTAATAGCCCACGATCTTCCTTGAGGATAGATAACCCTTTAATAGATTTCCTTACAGGATATGAATATACCTGTTGGGCGGGGGTAGCCATAATTGGAACTTAGACTTAATGAATCCAGGTAATGTGGTTGACATAGGAATATGGTTCAATTGGGTTATACTGGGTATTTGTAGTTGACCATCGGAAGAGGCTTTTACATAATTTAGTGTTCCAGGTTAGTAAACTGATTTATTACACAAACATAAAATAATCACTTCATCTTTTAAATGATATCAAAAGAATTCACAACCTTAAGAACTTTGTGTCTTTTATTTTCCTTAGTATTTTCTTTTATCTTTTTATTTATTTATTTAGCAAATCTTCAATCAACCAAATCAATCAAGCAATCAATTCCATTCTCCCTTTAATTAGATATTTGTAATTAAATAGATTCAATAATTAATAACAACAGTAGGAATTAAGTCCTCGTGGGATCGATATTATTATACTACTTGAACGATACGTGCGCTTGCGTTATACGTGTGTGTTTACGCCGGTCAAGTTTTGGCGCCGTTGCCGGGGACTTATATTCTTGAGTTATTAATTTTGAAGCTATCTAATTTACTTATATCTAATTTTCTTTATTTTTATCTGTAATTTTTATTTCTTTTTTTAATTTCAGGTGACTTACAAATGGAACACTACTGGGAGATTGAGAGACTACGTGCTTTACAAAAAGATACACCCCAAATCTGGGAGCAACAGTCCGGTTTTCTGTGGCCTGTTGAACAGCCCAATGATTATCACTGGATGCCAGAACCAAGCAATGCTACATTTGTTCATCAGAACGAAATGGGGAGATGTGTGATTTGTGATAGTAACCACCCGAGCGATCAATGTATATATCGATCAGAGTGGGAGAATTTCTGGAGACAATCATGCTATGAAGAGCCAGCACATTTCACAGAGCCACATTTTCCATCTTATCCACCATCCATATGCGATTTTCATCAAAACCAGAACCATCCGAGGAAGATCATGGATTCACATGTTCAAGGAACAAGCAGCTCAATTTGATGCACAAGTTCAGAGTAACACAGAATCCATACAGAGAATGACAGATCAGATCAGACAATTAACAGAAAACCAGAACTATATACCTCAAGAACCAGTTCCAGATGACACTGATGAAGCCTTCAAGTACCAATCATTTCACAATGACATTTCAACAGAGGAGGAGGCTGAGCAGTATCAACAACCAGAGGTATCAGTTCAGGAACCCGAACCGGCAAAGTCTCGATTTGATTTTTATTATTCTGACTGACGAGGAGGAAGCTGATCCATTTATTCCAACTGCACCAACAACGGAGGATCAAACTTTCAAGCCTCAAAATGAAGAACTTGGAGATTCTATTGCACAAATGTTTGATGAAGATCTACCTGAGCCAATCATTTCACCCAGATCAGAGGATGAAGACCTAAAATCTGACATTTCTTTTCATCCTCAGGTTGAAAATTTTGATGCATGTATTTCACAAATGACAGATGAAGAGCTAAATGCAGAAATTTTCAAATACATCTGTGAAGAAAAGGTGGAGCAAGAAGCAGAGCAAATGAAGGAGCAAAAGTCAGACCAAAATAAAGACCTAATGCATTCAGGAACCACTGGAGCAAAAAGGAGTAAAAAGGTGGCACGAGCACTGAAAAAGACAAAATTCTTTTTGCCACTTTACCGTTGGAAGAGACCCTTCAAAAGCAACGCTCACGGGATTGTCTTTAATCGGACATCCAAAACAACATTGAAACCTCCCTAACAGATAGATTTCAGTCACGTCTGGCTGAAGACGAAAAATTTAGCGCTAGCAGGGAGGCAACCCATGCAATTTGTTGTGATTCATTTTCATATTTTGTGTGAACTTTTTAATTTTGTGTGTTATTTTTGTAGGGAAAGGAATAAACGAAGCATTTTAAGACAGAAGGAATTGTGTTTGGAAATCAAAGATGAGAAACAATTCATTAGCGATGGCTGAATAAAGAATGAAATCTTGAGACTCATTCTAATGAATTTATACTAAGCAAGTGGCGTATTGCGTACACAATTCTGTTGCCTTAATTATTGCTTTAATTCGTTTTTCTGTTGTAATTATCTTTATTTTCGTAGACAGGATCCAGACTTTTTGACCTTTCACGATTTCTTTTGTTGTTTAGCTAACAAACGTCCTCTGGAAGATACTTCTGCTATTATTACTCACCCTTTTTCAGGTACTATAAATTCAGCCCGTCACTGCACTTTTGAAGGCATCCTGATTTGAAAAAGAAATACATAAAAAATGGAAGCCACTTCAAGAAGACGAGTTGAAAACATTGTGTGTTTTGGCGGTAGTACTGTTGGTACTAAACCACAATACATAGAAGTAGCACGGAATTGGGTCGAGTTTAGCTGCAAGGAATATGCATTTAATATATGGCGGAGGCAATCTCGGACTTATGGGGATCGTTTCAAAGGCCGTACAAGAAGGAGGCAGTCACGTTTTGGGAATCGTCCCAAAACCCTTGGCAGAGGCAAATCTTATTGGCTCATCAAACGGAGAGGAACTGATCGTATCAGGTATGTCTGAACGTTTGGTAGAAATGATTAACCGTGCTGATGCTTTTATTGCTTTGCCAGGTGGCTTGGGTACATTGGAGGAAATTTTTATAGTTCTATCTTGGGCGAACCTGAACATACACCAGAAACCAATTGGACTACTCAACGTTGATGGATTTTATATGATTTTCTTTGTGTGTTTCTTGATGATGCTCGAAGAAATGGGTTCGTTTCAAACCTATGAAAGAACTCCTCTTCACTGCCAGACTTGCTCCGGATCTGATAGACCACTTATAGCCCTGAACCACAAGTTGACCCTATCCTATCAAAGATAAATTGGTCTGAGGACGATCGTGGTAAGAGGCGTCGAATTAATCTGGATCTTAACCTTTAATTTCCTGTAGATTTCAGCTAACCAGGTACAACCTTCTAACTCTCCTTTTACTGTTTAAGACATTGGGGACAATGTCTCATTTAGGTTTGGGGGAGGGATTTAGTTGATTAGTACCTTGTTTTTAGTTTGTATGTTGTTTTTATTTTTAGTCCAAAATTTTTCGAAAAATACAAAAAATTGAAAAATTTTCAAAAATTACAAAAATATTTTGCATTTTTGTGTTTTTATTTTGATGATTAAAAGGTGAAATTGGTGAGAGGTAGCTGAGTAAGGAGTTTTCACTCCTGATACGTATCTCAAACCATTTATTTCAAAACAAGTTAATTTTTGTTTATGTCCTTTTAAATTATTTAATTTGTGAATTCTCCATAAATCTGACTAAAATGAATCTTCATATGTTCAGTTGACAGGTATTATGAACTTACATGGAACATACAGTCGTGAGCTAAAATTGAAAAGTTTGTAATATTCTGTGCTATAGTTTAATTGGAGGAAGCATCTCTAAATAGTGATGGAGTAAAAAAAAAAAAAAAAAAAAAAAACGTCCGAGATCCGAGTTATTAAGTCTGTAAGGGTGTTTTAACACCTAGTGCCCTAAAACCAACTGGTTTGGGAGTCACTGGCCCAAAGCTCATTACAGGATCGAAGATGCTGCAAATATATATATATATCTGAAGTCTGAGTAATTAAGTTCGTAGGGGTGTCTTAACACCTGGTGCCCTAAAGCCAACTGGTTTGGGAGCCACCGACCCAAAGCTCGCTACATAGACGGAAAGTATTGTATATAAATAAAAAATAGAGAAAAAATCAAAGAAAAAATCAGAAAAATCAAAAAATTATTCCATTGCTATAAAAAGTGTGAAATCTGATAGAACTTTAGGACAAAAATATTACTCTCTTATCAACTGCACTTATGACTGTTGTGGGCAAAAATGTGTTGATTAATATTTTGTTAGCTGTGTATATGGAGAATGGTAAAAATAATCGGAGAATTTACTTATTCAGTAATTTAGAAAGAAACAAAACAACTAGTAACTTGGAGTAGAATTTTCACCTAATTAGTCACTAACTTTCTTTATTCTCTTTTCGCTTGTCTTTTTGCTTTTGTGTGCATTAGTTTTACTAACTTTTTACTTTTGTAAAATGTTTGTGGGTATCATTACTGTAAACCCTCACGAGACTACACTCGTCCACTAGGGACACCTAGGGGTTTAAAGGCTTGTTGCATATGCTAAATGCAACCGTGATCCCTACGAAAGTGGCTTAGTTAAATTTTATTTTCATGTTATTTTATTTTCTGTTTTGCTCGAGGACTAGCAAAATGTTAGGTTTGGGGGTGTGATGAGTGATTTTATATCACTATTTCTCTCTCATTTAACCTAATGTTTTGTATTGTTTCTCGAGATTATGAACGTTTTTTTTGATGTGTTGTTGTGTTATTTTGCAGATAAATAAAGTTTGGACAGCACTGGAGGCAATTTGGGACAAAACTGGACAAAAATGCGTCAACAGGAATATTTCAGTCTTCATCGCGTCGCGCCGCGCATAGCTTTGGCGTCGCGACGCCCAGCGTGCACCGGTTTTGCTAAAATGCGCCATGGTCAACGAGTCAACAATTTGAAAAGTTTGACTTTGCTAACGTGCGCCATGCCACGTGTCAACATCACAGAAGACTTGCTAACGTGCGCTGCCACGTGTCATCATCACAACGGTGCCGACAATCATCATCTATGCTATCTTGCGCCTTGCCACGTGTCGACATCATAACGGCCTTTCTAAAATGCGCCCATGCCACGTGTCAAGATCAGATGCTGCCGACAATCTCAAATCATGATGACGTAAGCAATGACGTCATGAATAGTGCCACGTCAGCGGATCAGATCTGAGTCAACGAACCAGCAAGTGACACGTGTCACTGTAGCGCGCGGCGCGACGCGCAGCGAGCGTCGCGACGCGCGCACCCCATCTGCGCCTATAAATTCAGCACCCGATTTCAGAAATTTGTATCCCATCCTCTCTCTTCAATTCCTTCTAAAGAGAGAGTTTCTCTCTCTAAAAGTCTTTAGTTTTTACTTTTTTTTTTTAATTTTGTAAATAATTTTAATTACTTTTTGTAAAAATAGTAATTTTATTTTACTTTTTACTTTCTTTTACAGTTTTTACTATTTACTTTTTACTTTTTACAGTTTTTACTATTTACCGTGATGCGGTAATTTCTTTATGTTCGGGTGAAAGGTAATTTCTTTTACTATTACTATTTAGATTCATCTCCCTTAAAAAATATATTTACTATTTAAATTGGACTTAATCAGGATACCGCCAGATTGGTCGGTTGGTAATAAAACATATATTCCGTCTTTATGGCTGGTTATTTTGGTTCCGCCTTTATGGCTGGTTATTTTGGTTCCGCCTTTATGGCTGGTTATTTTGGTTCCGCCTTTATGGCTGGTAATAATCACAAGTTTTTATATTATTTTAATGGGAGATATCTAAATAAGTAGTAGTAGAAATAATTCCTTTTACCTTAACATTTTATTTTATTTTACTTTTCAGTATTTTTATTTTATGTCTTTTATTTTATGTTTTTTTAGTCCTAGTTATGTGTTAGTTATTTAGGGGTTGTGATGACTTTTAATATCACCGGTTTATAAGGGATTATTTTATAGTTTGGGTAATTTATAAGTTTACTTATTAAGTCTTAAGCTTAATGCTTCTTATTGTCTGATCACCAATAAGATTGATATGGTAAATCTAAAATGAACTAGACATAGGGATTTTAGGTTTCAGCCTTAGATTTAATAGCCCACGATCTTCCTTGAGGATAGATAACCCTTTAATAGATTTCCTTACAGGATATGAATATACCTGTTGGGCGGGGGTAGCCATAATTGGAACTTAGACTTAATGAATCCAGGTAATGTGGTTGACATAGGAATATGGTTCAATTGGGTTATACTGGGTATTTGTAGTTGACCATCGGAAGAGGCTTTTACATAATTTAGTGTTCCAGGTTAGTAACTGATTTATTACACAAACATAAAATAATCACTTCATCTTTTAAATGATATCAAAAGAATTCACAACCTTAAGAACTTTGTGTCTTTTATTTTCCTTAGTATTTTCTTTTATCTTTTTATTTATTTTTTAGCAAATCTTCAATCAACCAAATCAATCAAGCAATCAATTCCATTCTCCCTTTAATTAGATATTTGTAATTAAATAGATTCAATAATTAATAACAACAGTAGGAATTAAGTCCTCGTGGGATCGATATTATTATACTACTTGAACGATACGTGCGCTTGCATTATACGTGTGTGTTTACGCCGGTCACTCAGGTACTGTTCTGACTCTCTCCGACCTACGCGGTCCTTGTGTATGTGAAGTTTGTGGTACAGACTCATCCCGGACGGTCTGTTCTTGTTCCGTCGTTGATTCATTGCCAGGAACAGTATCATTACGATCTTCATCGAGTTCTCTTTCCTCCCCTTACCACTGCATTTATAAAATCCTTCTCAAGGAAAAATGCTTGTAGAGCAACAAATACTTTGTTCTCTTGTGGGTGATAGAAGTAATATCCTTTGGTTTCCCTAGGATATCCTACGAAAAGGCATTTATCAGATTTGGGTTCAAGTTTGGTACCTTCCAAACGTTTAACATATGCCCAGCATCCCCAAATCTTCAGGAAAGAGAAACCTGGTTTCCTTCCTGTCCATATCTCATATGGAGTCTGTTCAACAGACTTCGACGGTACCTTATTTAAAATAAGTATAGCACTGTTAATGCGTATCCCCAGAAGGATATTGGTAGCTCAGTGCGACTCATCATTGACCTCACCATGTCTAACAAGGTGCGGTTTCTCCGTTCGGACACACCGTTTAATTGCGGTGTTCCAGGAGGAGTCCACTGTGAAAGAATACCATATTCTTTCAAGTAATCTTGAAACTCATAACTTAAGTATTCGCCACCACGGTCTGACCGTAATGTCTTAATACTCTTCCCTGTTTGTTTCTCCACTTCGTGTCGAAACTCTTTGAATTTCTCAAAAGTTTCCGACTTGTGTCTCATAAGATACACATAACCATAACGAGATGCATCATCTGTGAAGGTTACGAAGTAGTGAAATCCACCTCTAGCCTGGCTAGACATGGGCCCGTATACGTTAGTATGAACGAGAGCCAACAATTCTGTGGCACGTTCACCTTTACCGCTAAAAGGTGATTTAGGCATTTTGCCTAAAAGACAAGATTCGCAGACGTCATATGAATTGGGATCAAATTCGTCCAAGTACCCACTCTTCGAAAGTGTGGATATGCGAGTCTTGTTGATGTTTCCTAGACGACAATGCCACATATAAGCTTCATCTTTTAGATTACTCATTTTGAGCCTTTTGTTTGTCATTTTAGGCAAATTTCTGCATCATTTTTATATAAATAACACCTAGTGTTTCTAAATACAAAAGTGTAACCCTGCTGGGTTAACAAGGATACAGATATAATATTCCTAGTTAAACTAGGTACAAAATAACAGTTCAAAAGTTTAAGTACATGCCGTGAGGGCAGTTCTAAAACAAAAGTCCCTACGGCCAAAACAGCAACTGGTGTTCCGTTTCCGACCCGTAGATCCATCTCCCCCGATGCCAGCACCTTGCTATCCTGCAGATCCTGCACATCAGTACAAATATGAGCACCACAACCAGAATCAAAAATCCAATTTTTAAAACTAGAAGTATTCATATTTATCTCAATAACAAACATACCAGAGGCGATAGCCTTGCCAGCCTTGATATCCTCCCTCTGCCCTTTGCCCATTCGGCAGTCACGTTTCCAGTGACCCCTCTTGCCGCAGTTGAGGCAGATGTCGCGAGATTTGTCCTTTGGCTTCCTAGAAGCCACTGTCAACTTGCCCTTGCCCTTGTTCTTGAACTTCTTCTTCCTCGCACCTCCAATTGCCTTGGGCCCAGCCCTTGGCGCATGAGAGGTCGATGCATAATGCGCCTCGCGCTTGCTCCCCTTTAGGAGTTCCTTTTGGACTCCTTCAGCACGGACCAAACTCTCCAAGAGTGTCGTCAGTGTCCATCAACTTATAGTTGATGATGATTTTTTTCCAAGTAGTATCGGGTAGCGATTGTAATAGCATATCAATCGTCAACTCTGCCTCCAAGACAATGCCCATCATGGCTAACTCATCTATGTCAGCGATCATTTGAGTCCCGTGGGCCTCAACTGATGCGCCGTCTGTCATCCGGGAGCGGAAGAGTTTCCTTACTAGCTCGTACCTCTCCATCCGCTTGTTGGTGCGGTGGAGATCACGCAATCTTGCCATCATGTTATAGGGATCCAAGTCTCTGTTCTGGCGTCTGAAATGCTGGGTCATTGCAGCTAGCATAACTGACTGAGCTTGGTCACAATCGTCACTATGAGTCTTCCATAACTCTAGCTCCAGTGGCTCAGGGTTTAGGCGGGAGAGGTCTCTGAATAGTATACAACACCCTCTCAGCCCCAAGCACTATCTTGAGGTTCATTTCCCATTCGGCAAAGTTTGTCCCTTTGAAGACATTATCGCCCATGATTATGTCGCGGACATTACCCTTGCCAGTCATCTTGACAACTATAGTCCAACTATAAAGTCAACGATGTTATAGGTACAGTCAAACTGTTACAAGCAAAATAACAATATATTAGTCCAACTAATTATTAAAATATTGACGAAATAATTTTGAAAGACGCGTAAGGCTAAGTATCTGAACGAAATTGCAAATTCAATAATAGCCTCCCACTATTTTCTTCAAGTCTCTAACCCTCTTGTGGAGAACTCGGGAAATCGCATTTCCTAGTGGGCTAGGATCCCGTTAAATAACACACAACCTTGACTTTGGTCAATAAAAGCTGTATGCTATTTAACTTAGGTAGATCTCTATGATCAATTGGATCTCATCCAATTCCTAGATCCGGTTAGGTGGACATCCAAGTCCGAAACATATGTATAATGTCAATGTATCCATTACATTTTCCTAACCATATCCTCCGAATCATCTAGGCCTTGGCTTTGGCCAAAAACAAACCTAATGATTCCAGTTAAGCGGGACCCATTGACGAGGAAAGTTTCGTAATCAATGTCATTGGACAAAAAGTGATCTTGACTTTGGCCAATAAAAATCACGATTTGGACAAGACACCGATATGCAACAAAACTCTCATGATTCAAGTACATCCTTGATTGACAAAGGTCTTGACTTTGGCCAAACAAACCAATGCCAACTTCGGATCTTGAACAAGAATCATTCAATGGAAGGATATTTGCTTAATATAAATTGAGGGATTTTCGCGTAATTGGCAACCAATTTATTTATCTTTGTTAGGTCTCATCATCATACACCCTTAAGCATGCTTCTAAAACATCATAAAGCGCGTAAAGTAAATTAATAGTGATATGCGGATGGATATAGGAAACCTCATTTACAATAATACAATAAGAGAAACCTCATTTACATTGAGGGGAATTAGGTGAGAAGAGAATACAAAGAGATAAAGAGATAAGGCTGGACACGCAGGTCCAATTTATAAATTCCAAATTTACAATAATTTCTAAAATTACCATTTCCCTTCTAATATCCATCCGATATACACTATTCATTCAACACATACATATATTTTCAAACAAGACATGCTTTTTACAACCAATCTAATCCAATTAATTAGTCTATGTTTAAGTGATCATCCAATGTTCAAACAACGGTTTGATTTTGCGCGAGTCTAACTCGATTGAGAATAAGTACATAACGTACGAATTCGCGAATTATATCGAACTATTATTAAATCTAATTAATTCGTATTCAATACTAATTCAATTATTTAATTCCAAATTAAATGTTTACACTTTTAATGTGCTTTAAAGACTTAGATTCTAAATCTAATCCTATTGGGTCTCAAAGCCCAACTAACATCCAATGTTTAATTTAATTCAAGTCAAAGGGCTTTCAATTGATTTATTAAGGCTTGGGCTTTGGTCAATGTGGGTCAAACCCAATTACCAAGCCCCCAAATAAGGAATCACCCTTAAATGCCATAAAACCAATTTTAAGCCCATAAGGCCCAATTAAATTTTTAAAGCCCATTATATTATATTTGGACTTAATGGAGTGATTTAGGCCCAAATTGGATCCAATCCTTTGGCCCAAATCTACTTGGTCCACCCAAGCCCATTATGCCCAAATACAATATTAAAAGCCCAATTCACCAATTAAGCCCATTAATTAAATTTTAATATTCCAAACATTAAAGTCCAATTAATTAAAGTGTAAAACCAAGATTAATATATTAAACCAAATATTTCAAAAATACCCATTTAATTTATTAATCATCTATTTTTCAAATAAATGTCCAACATTAATTTTAACAAAAAATCAACTCCTTTACATGTCCTTATTACATTCGGCCAAGGTGAGTTTTTTGTGTCGATTTGTTTTTCAATCCGATTGAATTACTAATCTACGTCCCGTATACGTTCTAAGTCATCCAATGATCTTAAACAAAAAAAATTCCAATCCACTCCAAGTAGCAACACATTCGGCCAAGGCATGAATTTGGGGAAAAAAATCATCCAATGCATTTTTCATAAAATTGATTTCATATTATGTCATTTTATATACATATAAGCATACTCATTCATCAAATTTCACAAGAACATGCTTCAATCAATTTTACCCAAATTTTAACCTAAAGTATTTCATGCTTAACCATGGCTCCATGATACCATTGTTGGTTTCTATTGTTGATTTCTATAATATGTCCCAAGGAAAGATTAAGCATTTGAAATACAATAAATGAATATATATTTAACTTTGAAGTATGGCGGAATCATACTTACAATGCTTTGTTGATGAAGAAAATCAAACCAAATGGAAGCTCCAAGTGTGTTGATTGATTCGGCCAAGAGGAGAAGAAGGTGGAAAGCTCCAAGCTTTGTGAATTCCTTGCTCTATGATGGTTCCCTATCACCTCTTTTGATCCCTTGAAGGTGCTAGCCTTGCATGTGAGAAGATGTTCCAAACAACCAACTATCTTCAAGCTTTTTGGCAACCAAAATGAAGAAGATGAAGACCAAAAACTGTTTCAGGTTTCGGCAATGTGAGAGAGAGAAGAGAGATTTTTCTTGTTGATTTTTGATACCAAAAATCAATTTATATTTATGCCATAATATTTATTAAATAATAATAAATCTATGACACAAACCATGCAAAGGCCTTAGAGTGTCAAACACTCAAATTCCATGCATAACAATTGAGTGTATTATACACTATCACCATGCAATGCATTATCAATAAAATAATACATATAATGACATGTGTCATGTGGCCCCACACGTTTCCAAATGAAAGCGGGCCCACGTGCACTCACGCGTTCGGGTTCGATATTTCCGAAATACCGAACTTGCGTCGCGACGTTAATTAAATCGAATTTAAATAAATAATCGCGCCTAGCGAAATTATTATTTACGTCGCTAACGAATTAATTCTAAATTAACTCGTATGCCGAATTAAAATCTAATTTTAATTTCGCGTCGAAATCGAATTTCAATTATTATATCGAATATAATAATTTTACTGATTAATTCCAAATTAATCGTTCTCTCTCTCTCTAAATAAGGCACTTTATCCGAGATAAAGTTTCTCCGCAATTAATCCAAGATTAATTAAGTTCGAATCAAATATCATAGGTGAATCTTCAGGAAGCGACCCAAGAGATCTCCGGATATGTTGGCAGTAGTAATACGGTCGTCGGATAATCCGAACACGCACGTACCTCGTACTACGTTCTTACCGATTCACAAGACAAGGTTGGCTTCTAGCAAAGCGCCATGCCTACCCAATTCTCCAGAAATATTCTTATAGGAATATAAGATCTATATCAAGCGTAGTATACCGTAGTATTGCGTACATCGATCCAGTATCGGATGATCACATGCTAGGCCTGGGGCTGGAGATGTGTCTGCCCCGTACGAAACATATATCGGACATCAAGCAACTAGTCTCTTAAATCGGACAATCCTGACCTAGTCATATTGTCCCGACGGTTGCAACCTTTTATAGAGTACTAGTTCTGTGTCCTGCGTGATCATCACCTCCATATGTCTGAAGCGATACTTCCATCTTGACATCACATCCAGTACACTACGATTCTCGATAAACCCAGAAGAGGTGTACACAGAACCGGTTAAGGTCCCAACCACCAAAACCAAAGTTTACCGATTGTCGCAAGTACTAGGGATGTAAGTCTCAGGTTAAGACCATATACACCTACCCTGATGCGGCCTCCCATAGACACCTAGACATACTACCAATGGGATTCCGCGGGGTCTATCCAGAGCGAAGCTGTTTTCCGTACCATCGGTAAAACACAACCTCCTATCGCACTTGCATAAGTATCCAATACTTAAATATATGAGAACTATGCCGTTGTGCCTTCACAACGTGCACAAGCGCAATACTAGTCTATTCCGCATTATCGATGTCCAGTCTCGATAATACTACGGCTATGGATATTTAATGATTAAACCTTTATGGATTGATACTGTCTCATATCATCTCAATCCAGTACTAATCATATGGACTTTCGCCATTTATATATCAAAGTAAATAATATTTACAAAATGGCAAAAGGCAATTTCATTATTACATAGTTAATTTTGTACAATAATACAATATCATTTACAAACAGTGACGCTATGGGACACAATGTCTAACAATCTCCCACTTGGCCTATAGCCAGTCACTCAAGCATCTAATACCCGAACTATGTATGTGTCGTTCAAAAAAACTTGCTGAAGAACAGCCTTCGTCAGCGGATCTGCAATGTTGTCATCTGATGTGACCTTCTCGACTTTTACATCGCCACGATGTATAATCTCCCGAATCAGATGGTAACGTCGAAGAACATGCTTGGACCGTTGATGAGACCTTGGTTCCTTAGCCTGTGCTATAGCCCCGTTATTGTCACAATACAATTGAACGGGCAGCTGCTAACGGAACTACTCCTAATCCGATTAGGAACTTTTGGATCCAAACTGCCTCATTCGCTGCTTCAGATGCAGCGATGTACTCCGCTTCTGTTGT